>JACCIA010000002.1:0-15000 GCA_018906985.1 Apocrypta bakeri | reverse complement strand
TTGCGTTGCGAGCAGCACAGTGTTTGTTACATTCGTAATAGTTCTATGGAGAAAAGATGAATAAAAAGATATATAAAGATAGGTGATGCTCTCGATTTAAGAAACTCGATTTAATACTGACAAAATGATAACACCGAATTAATAATAAATTAATTCGATTTGAAAAATATTCTTAGCGATAAGTTTGGCAAGAGAGGGGCTTTTCTGATGTTTCTTATAGTGATGATATTAACATTGGAAGGAACATGATTGTCGATCCATCGTTGAATACTACAACTCCACATACTTATATAATTTTGATCAAGTCTCTATTCACTACTTTTTATTTATTATGAATATTAAATGTTGTCTACTATCGTTGATGATTTGTATTGAATTTCGCTTGTCTTGTAAATGCGTTTTCTCTCATTAAACATCAGTATTGCAAATAATATGTTTGATGTGCATGTTATTGAAATATTTTCATGTCCTTTACGCGTTGGAGTGATACTCAACGGTTTGTCGTTTAACTCGTTGAACGTGCCAGTAACAGGTTGTACAATGAGATTACAAGAACGTTTTTATCAACTGATACTGGTACAAGACATGATTTTTTTTTAAAATTCATCTTTTATTAGATAAATAGAAGTCACCAGTGTAGCATGATTATCTTCATTTGAAAAGTGTGGAAGCTGATCTGACTTTTTTTTGGTTGTTCATTTTACGAAGTTATACTGTAAGTGTACGTAATAAAGCCCGAGTGTCTCTGCTATTGATACATGCATATGTGCGAGAGAGCGTGCGTAGCTGAGCCTGAGTTTTTGAGAAGAGGGTGGCCACGAGAATGAATGCGTATACTTGCTTTATGATTAATACAATTGAGTGAAAGTGTAGAAATTTTTGCGAATAGACATTTTTGTCATTTTTGTCATTTTTGTCATTTTTGTCATTTGTCATTTTTATCATTTTTGTCATTTTTGTCATTTTTATGATTTTTGTCATTTCTAATAGTATGGAATATGATGAAATGAATGTAAACAAATATAAGCCAGTAAATAAGTAACATCGCCGTTCGGCCGATCAGTCATTGTGTAGCCTGCATAAAAATTTATTTGATTTAGATGCTCGTACAGTGGTCATCGAACAACCGTCGCATTCTTGCAAACTCTGCGGTAAATCATTTTGGAATCGAGATTCCATGTATAAGCACATGAACATGCACAAGGGGACGACCCAGTGTCCGGTCTGCCACAAAGTCCTCAGCCGCACGACGCACATGAAGCGTCACTTAAAAAATCGTCACCGCTGGGAACCACTGGGGGCTGCGGTACCTAACGCCGCCGGCGCAACGTCGATAGCCGCTGCAACGGTCTCCGCCACGGAGATGCCGTCTTGTCCAGCGACCTCCAGCGCGAGTAGTAGTAGCGGTAACAACGCAGTAGCCACTTCAACGACCAATACGACTCCTGGTGGTTCTAGGAGTAACGCGGATTCGGGATCCGCGACGTTTACGACCATACGTATCAGGGAGAGCAGCGTTGAGAGAATCACCTCCAGTCCCATACCTTAGTCAAGCTGCGGTGGAACGCGCGCGAGAGATGGAGAAATAGCTGAGCGACCGCGTCGCAGCATATCTCGGGGATGGCGACCTCGTTCTTTTCAGATTTGCGCTCTAGTCATTTAAATATACAAACACGCACTATCACACAAACAGCCACACAGACAGCCACACAAACAGCCACACAAACAGCCACACAAACAGCCACACAAACAGCCGCATACGGACACTCGCACGGACACTCGCACGGGCACTCGCACGGGCACTCACACGGGCACTCACACGACACTTACAATCTATACTCTTTTGCGCGTGTTGCGTGTGCTTGTCAAAAAGAGTGCTGATGCGGAGTGCCTGAAGACGATATACCCACGATAAATACGATCGAATTTTCATCTTGATATACGTCTGCATCGTGGAATGCTACATTATTATGCCTGTCTGCGTGTGCGTGTGCGCGTGTGCCTGTGTGCGCGTGTGCTTGTGTTCGCGCAGCAGAGTGTACGGGTGGGTTAATAAGTATTACGTCTACTCTCCTGAACTTATTAAAACTGCGCACGCGGTCTTTATGGCATATGCGTCTAGGGCCTTTTCTTGGCCAAATAAAGTCAGAGAGAAATAGCGTATATAAGAGAGAAGAATTGGACTTTTCACAGATTAACTTTCATTACCCGTTATTTCTCTCATGCTCTGCCTGTAAAAAGTTTTGATTTCATCACTGCGACGCATACTTATATATATACATCATTATTGAAATATAAGGAGAAATTAAGGTTCTATGCATTATTTCGTACGTCATCGTTTGTTGGCGCTACGCTGACCCACTGGTTCTTCATCTTTTCAAACCTCCGCGTCTCTATTGCCCCTTTTCTACGATTGCCCAGTCATACCAAAACTAATTTTACGTGCGCTGTAAATCTATTTTAATAACCAAAGAATCGATTATCGAAGAGACGAAAACAAATGATTTCATCTAGTCAAATGATTTCTTTTTTCTGTACTTAATTAAGTAGCACATAATATTACGTACGTTAAGGAGGAATGTGCATTTTCCTAAAGGTCATGGGCATCTGTTTGAAGATTGTGTTAATATTTACCTTAGGTGTTTTATTTCATAAGTAGTTGTCATAACGCGATTGCCATATACTAGCCTAGGTGACAATTTTAAGTTATCGCATATGCATATGGGATCATTTTTTCGTTATTCATATGTCGCATGAATGTGGATAAAAGGTTGCACTTTAAGTTGATGAAAAAGCATTTTAAGACCCCTATCAGGGTTCACAACTTCATTGATCTTTACGCTAATTCTTTATTCTTTATTTGATAGAAGACTTTTATGATTCAATGCAATTACCAAAGGAATGTGTATGATTAATGCTGCGCCAAAGAGCGTGTTTGTGCCATTCATTGATCCTATTACGAATGCAATAATGCATCTTTTTGTATTTTTCTGCAATAAGTAATTAGTTCGAGACAAATAACAAGTGCAATTTCAAGTGTTTATTAGATCTTAGGAGAATTTATTTACTTTTCTTTGTGTTGTATTACGTATATAAATAAATATTTATATATATATATATATATATATATATATATATATATGAAAAGATAGAAATTGAAAAATGGTGTTCAATATAAGCGCTAGAATTTAGCTAATGAATAACTTTGTGACCGTAGGTTTAAAAGCATAATGGCACTTCAATCCTACGAAATGTATGTCAAAAATATTCTGAAAATTTAAGTATTTTTGTTAGCTTGGATGAAGTATGAATATGCACATTCCTCGCAAGTCAAAATAACATTAAGTACAAGATTGCCAAGTATAATTATATATTATTTTGCTAAATAAAAGAGAGATGGATATCTTTTTATTGGACATACATGCACCCATCAGCGTGCGGTTGTATGTATATTCTTCATTAATAATGAAAACATGAGTAAATTAAGTAAATTTATGTTTGGCTTACTCAAGCATGTAAGTAAAAAAATATGTGTGAATAAAGTTTTAAAATGTCAATTTTTTAAGAAAACTGATTTTCCCTTTCTCAATAACTATCTGTCGATAGGGAAAAAATGCGAGTAAGTATACCGATTGGAATTTTATTTTGCCTATATTGCAGGGGAGTTTTGGCCACTAATCATAATTTTTTCAGTGCAATCAGAGCGAAGAAAATGAATTGTCCACCCGATGAAAATGTTGCATTCGCATTTTGTTGTTTTCTTTTCTTCGTTTGTTCCTCCTTTTTTTCGTTCTCTTATATAACGATTATTAGCCAAGATTCGTTTGAGTAAAGAGGGAAGTGAAGATAAAGTAATTTTCTTATGATTTTCACCACATACTGGATTTTTCCGTATATACGTTTAAGTGCGCATGCATATTCGTCGATATTTTAGCCGCGTGCAAAGCCTAAAGTGGACGCATCGTCCTTACATGATAAAATTTACACTGAGAGCACAAAATACTGCACACGAGGTCCAATAGTGGGACGTAGCTACTGATATCATCACTATAGAGAAAAGCATATAAATATAGAAAAGCTTGGCAATGTGCGCATGAAATGGAAAAGGCTTTGAGAGAAGAAATCTCAAATCCATGTTGTATAGCGGTATGATAATGCGTGCAATTGCAATTGTAAAATAACGGATAAAAAAGAGAAAGGAAAGATAATTAAAAAATGAATATATAAAGGCAAGCAGGGGTCACGAAGGTGTTGAATGTGTTACAGGGGGGGTTATGGGACGCAAACGGAAGCACGTTGGCGACACAACTGGTGGTAAGGTGGTGATGCAGGCTCCGGGACGTTTTTCCTGCAGTCTCTGCGGGAGCGTGTACAAGCATCTTGCTTCGCTGACTCAGCACCTCGAGGTGCACCGCAACCAGACGACCTGCATCCTATGTCACACGACTCTCAGTCGTAGAACCGACTTGCGTCGACACATGCGCTTGAAACATAACATGCAGTGGCAAAAAACCATACAAAGGCATCGGAGCCCGAAAAAGGAATCGCTGCACTCTTAAGTCGAGCGCCTTGGTGGCCCCTCTGCCACGCAATATTTTACACTTTTCTTTCAGGTCTATAATACCGTATACGTAAAACGCACGCACGTTTTCTTCGAGGACATTGTATCCCAACAAAGTATGTACATAGAGATGTTATAACACACCCGCGCGCGCACACACACACACACACACACACACACTCACGTAGATGTATATATAGTTCGTATACCATTTCAACCAAACCACCCCAAAATCACCCCGCCTACTTTTTCTTCCTACACCTTATACCTATACCCACTAGTCGAATACACATTGTACATAGAAATTCGTTTATTTTTCTACACGTCATTTATTTTATTCCATTTGAATATTACATTTCCGAGACGACATCGTCGCGTTATATTAAAATGCATTTAACGAATACAAGAGAAGAAATCTGTTGAGCAGCGGTTTTGCGAGGATAGCTGACGTATACATATATACATACACACGCTAACAATCTATTGCAAAACCATGTACTATATAATATATACAATATAATAAAAATGTGAATGTTTAAGGATATATCTTGTATTTCAATTGCATTAAAAGTCTATTTACTTATTTGCAATGTCCATGCTCGTGCATAGATTTTTCCGAAATTTAAGACTAATGCGTAAGATAATGAACATACCACATAAATACTTGCAATAGTTTACTTGTCCAAAAAAACCGGTGGATTCTCTAGGCTTAGATCCGGTAGTATCTATATCAGTCTAGATATCAGTGCACGGAGTTGGATAAATCTGTGCATAGACTGTTAATAGATTCAACTTAAAGAAAGCTCGTACAAGTGTCGAGTAGAAGAGAAATTGTGATTTCATTAGTTGTACTTTAGCATCCAGCGGAATAGTACGTCTGCATACCGCAACAATATTTTGTAAATCTTACAAATTAAAACATCATTGTAAAAAGAAGCGATAACTCATTTGAATTTGAATTAACTCGAGCACTGTGAGGCGAGCATGATTTTGCACTATGTAGCAATATGTACTTAAAGCATCGATATAAGAAACGTAATATCGATGCTTTAAGAAGTTTCTCGCGAAACGAAGAAAGTAAAGAATCGTCTCCGTAACTAAGCTCATGGAGAGACCAGATCCAGCAGAAATTGAGCGCTTTCGGAAAGTCGCAACGCAATGCAGGGTAAGATAAAGTATCGGCACTGTTACGCATCTTATACTCGCTTGGACATCGTTATTGTTTTATAGCTACCGTATAGCTATATAAAACAATAACGATACTACTTTTCTGCAAGGGACTAATCCGTTTTCGATGTTTTCTCCTGAATCGCGCGTATACCCAATTAGTATGTCGGATAGTATGTAGTAGCATACTACTAATTCATGTAATTCATCTTACGGAATTTTTCGAATAAACGCTGCTTATTATTATCAAATTTTGTATCTCTTATCTTTAACAAAATATTCTCTAAGTCTAAGTAAATCGTAATTATTCCTCGTGAGAATACGAATTGCTATATTACTCATAAGCTGTGCTATGCGATATTCTTGATCTCATCGAGATCGAGAATATTCAGGCATCGGAACGTTATTCATAAGTCGGATTAAATCGCGCACTAGGCGTTTTAAACGTCTCTCAGCTTAAGCTCAGCTGCTCGTTGAATTAGTCACGAGTCTCGACTTCTGCGGTTCGTCATGCCGGTTGGGACAAAAGCACGCGCGAGCCTCGATCGCTGGAGTCGTCTCTACGAGCGTAAATCGCAACGTTGGGCTTGCCCGTTATCTTCGCATTCGTCAACGTGCAAGTGATTCATCTTGGCTGGAGGTATTTATGCGCTAAAATATACGCTAAAAGTCAAACTCTGCCGATCGCAGTCTTTCTCGCGGTATTCCTTCCCCGTGGTGGTCGCTTAATAAACGGCATCTTGCTTTCTTACACCCATTATTATTCCAAATAGTTAAACATGGCTTTGAACTTATCGATAATCTACTACTTTCTCTGCGCTAACATTGATCAATCGATACTATTGAAATTTCCTAACAATATCGTAGTTCGTTAAATGTTGAAAATTTCCGGCATTTCATCATTCAACGAATACAATGCTTCAAATACGTGTATCACAATAACAAGCTATTCTGCTGTATTTGGGACGGAAATTAATTAAATATCTTAACGGGGCTCTACAATCGTTTCCTCTTTGAACCTTGAATGCATCATTTTTGTGTTCTGTTCAAACGAATTCAATTATCTATCCCATAGTAACATCATTATAATATTATTGGCTTATTAATTTGATAGGCGAAAATGCCCTAGAAGTATGTTAACATCGTCTGAGCTTTTAATATTTCAACATTCCATCAAGTTGATCAAACTATAGTATATATATATATATATATATATATATATGCCAAATCCAACATTAAAACCCATTATATCCCTGCACAACGCAGTTGATAACGTCAACTTTTGCTAGTTCTTATTTCATGATATTCTTTAATTGAAAGTGTAAATCTCCCTACAATTATCTCAGATATTATATATGTATTATTATGTTATTAGCGTTATTGTAATAACGTTAAATATGGTTACAATTAAAATTCAAAATAACAATATGTCATATCTTAGGTGGCAAGATGGAAATATATCCCGATATCGTCGGTGATTTTTAGCCAACGCTCATGCACGACTGCACGTTTTATCCAATTTATTGAGCAAGATACTTTGATTACAACACGGATTCAGACTGGCTGGCAGTACTTTTGAGCGACAGGGCCGGTTAAACATCGGGTAAATAAATATTCGCTCTATTAAATGTACTATTATGTTTAAGAAAATAATTGCAACTACTGGCATTTCAATCGTATGTTCAATAGTTCCTGCGGATTAATTCAGAACTAGCACTGAAATGAATGCGTAACGTCGTCTGCTCTTTTCACATCTTGATCCGTTATCTTGCATTGTGCATTGTTGCACCGCGATGTCTCGCGATAATCCATAACGATTCTTGCTAAAGGTTAAATTGTCCTTAATTGCAATGAAACCGGATATTCCATTGTTTTCACTTTCTATTTGTTTTCTTATCTGTTTGCAGTGTTCGCGATAGTAGTCGCGACTGGTTCCAAAGTCATATAACCGATAGTATGACCACTCGTGTAACACCGAATCCGGCAAAGATGATATTGTTTTGGTATTGGTTATCGTTGTACAATTGTATGAAATGAAATATGTTACCTATTTATAAACATTGTACTTACTAAATTTCGATGGCAATGCCTTGGTACTGCCACTTGTTATTGCCATTTCGGAGTTTAAACTTGAACGCTAAAACGCGAATAACCAGACGATTAGAAAAAAGAAACAACATACTTCTGTTGTTTCTTTTTTCATTATCTATTTTTGCCACGTATGGCAGCCCCATACAGATCGATAACATCGTCCAAATTGACATGGACAATTTGGACGATACTATCGCTTAATATTAATGAATTTTTAACATTGACTTTTACATGCGTGATAAGAATAGTAAATGAATATACATTTTGGCGATAGCTTCTCCAATATATCGGTCATACTAGTCCTGAAGTGCTGACGAATCCAGAAGTAGCACTGAATTCTCCGGCAACTTCTCCTCAAGGCCCACATTGCGAAAGCGTGACTATCGCAGCTATACTAAATCAACGCAATGCTGAATTTGAGCACACAAATGGATGGAATCAACATGTGATCGTGTGCGCTGCGCCGATAACACCGCCCATGTGTCGTCCGATAACACCCCTCAGCACCTTTTCACCACTGCCGACTGCTCTTTTCGCATCTTGGTCTATTGGGCTGGGAGCAATGTCGCAAGCTTCGTTTGCTCTCAAAACATGAAAAATTACTACAAGAGTTGAGAAATTTGGATAGTCCGAGGTCGAGAGAAACTCACAAAATTGCCGTAATTTACGTAGGCCAGGGTCAAGAAGATAAAAATTCGATACTCAGTAATGTCACTGCCAGCGAGGAATATATGAAAATTTGATTGCGCTAGGCTGGCCTGGGAGATTCAACTGGAGTCTCATAATACAGGCTTTATGGGGGAGGTTTAGTACGTGGAAAAGCGTCCGGTGTTACAACACCGTACTTTGCAACCTCGTTCGCTCAAGTTATATTCAACGTAGCAACTAGGATGCCTTCCGATAGTCCAGAAAGTTTATTGCAAAAGGTAATCTCTTCTTGATGTAGACTGCGCGCTCGATTGCTTGTCCTGCCGATCCCTGCCAGTTGAGCCTATTTTCCTACAGGGTAACGCTTACGCACACTAATGCAACTTTTCTCCACTACCGTGCTTGATCTTACACGAGTAGATTAGGTTGCTGGAAGACCGACTAACATAGACCTATATGTATATATATACACCCGCATTTATATACCGAGTAGGCAGACAAGAGATTTCATCTTGGCACATTCAATAACTTTACTCTCCTGTAACCACGAAAGCTGTCGAGCAATCGAGCGCCATTGTACTTAATAGGGAAGAATTTTAATCGAATAGAAATTCTTTTTACAGACTAGACATCTTGGTAACGATGAAATACACATCGTTTGATCGGAACATTGGCGCGACTACAGGAGAGCCATTATCTCTACTGAATTTTCCGTCGTCTTCATAGTAATTTATCCCTTGCCTAATAAACTCTGCAGAGTACAAGTCTCCAGGAAATCGGAAATTCTATTCTTTGGACTACTTTTTGATGAGTGCATTGTAGAAGATGCCGTTCTACCGTGATTGGTTAGAACTACCGCACTTGCTGCCAGTAGAGCTAAGAGATATCTACCTTGACTTTGTACCAGCATTATTAGTACGTATAACTATAAGATTTAATGAAATATCCAGTTATCAGTACGCGTTAATTTTTGGCAACATTGTTTTATATTCAGCTATGAGGAGAGGGCAAGGTCGATAGATACAATAATGAGATATGATAAAGAAGCCACGACATTTGAGGAGTTTGCTGCGAACGTCTATTCTCCGGTTCAACCGACCAGTCCATTCAGCGGAGCCTCATCAGTGTCAGGTACACCTGCGAGCCTGCAGTCAAACCAGATTATACAAGCCAACATTTTATTACATTAAACAATGCTTTCATTTTCAGGCTCAACTACTAGCGTACAATCAGCAGCATCTTCCAATCTGGCGGCAGCTTTGATCGATTCACATCAAGTACGACCGGGTCTTCGAGGTAGTTCCACGGCCAACAATGACAATCGTGCTAATAGAGGTAAAAAAACCATTCGATCACTTTATTGCGAGTAATTTCGTTGCATATTATCGTAACAACTCATGAGAGAAATTTTTTTCGAGTTTAAACATTCAAGTAACCTTTTCGCTTCACTTGTGAGTGAAAAAAGACATAAATTTACTAACATCTTCGCTCATCGATATCACAAATGCAGCCTCGGTTTGTCTGTCCTTAACTCTCAATTAACTCTTTTCTTTTGACAGTCTTACAAAATCTGTTAAGAGGTAATACTTCCATTCTACGTATATCCTAGAAACTAGTCATAGTTTTAGAGGCTTTTCACACACGCGTCGTTTGGTTAATCTTCGTATGTATGCGCAAGAGCATTAAGCCAAGGTATTGCAATCGTGCGCTGTTTAAGCTATTTGAACTGCGCTAACCTGATGTGTTTCCTTGCTTACCTATTTACAGTTTCCGATGGAAGTCGCGTGTGGTTCAGTAGTGACACAGCCGACACTACTACTCTTCACGGAATATCACCTAGACCGGCGAAGAAGATGTCCTTTAAAAGCGGAGCCAAAATAAAAAATAATACACAGTCCACACCACCGGATAGTCCTCGGTACAAATAAATGGATTCACTGATATTTTTTTAATATCCCGCCTACTACTTTCATATTATCTTATGTGTCTCCAATCATCGGTACTTTGTCGAAGTAACTTGATTTTGTATAAAAACTATTATTTTCATGATACGTATATTTTTACAAATGTGTAAATTCTCGAGTAGGAATTGATAAAATTGGTCGAATTAGAATTGTAAGGAACGCGCCTGTAGTAAAGACCGTTTCATTTTTATGAATTAGAAGATCTAGAACGATAATGAGTATCGTATATTTCTCCAACAATGGCTACAGGTTCTTTCTAACGTTTTTATTGAAATTGTACGATATGCATTTTTTCTCCGAATACGGGGTTATTTGCTTTGACAAAAAGTTTACTTTGTTTAATCAGTGATGCAATCCACTTAAAAATAACTTGTAACAAACGAACTTTGCGTCAATCAGAATACTTATAGCCAATTACTGCTTTATGTTTTCCGTCCTTAGATTTAATTTTGTATTATTGCGTGTACATATCGTCGCATGATGTATTTATTCCTATTGAATATTGCGTCTAAATAAGATATTTCATGTCACTTATTAGAGGCAAAACTAAAGGCGTATACGAGGAAATTTTATCATCCCAGTCAATCTTTTAATAATTTTATTTCATAAAGCTCGCAATCAAAAGAATCCATTTCGGTATGCTGTAATGTAGCAAAATCTAAATTTAATACTTATTTCATATTACATTCCAAACAATTAAAATTAAAAATGATTGGGCCAATTTTCACGATTACTTCGTCATGCAATGCATTCCAATCAAATATAACGACGAAATGATTTTTGCCCCTGAATCGTTAGATTAGCTTAGTAGTACTGCGCAATAAAATTACTACAGAATAATTTATTATCAAAATTGCCTTATTAAACTAAACCAATGAATTTCATTGGAAAATAATTTGTAAATTTTTTAATATTAACCGGCATAGAGAATATAATACTTACGGAGTAAGTATGATTGATTCAGATGTTATTGCTAATTAGGTACGTTAGTAACAAAAAGTATTAGAGTATTACTCATAAGTGATAAGAAAATTCGTAAGATTCTTCGATTTCAATATGTTAATGACAAATAATAGAAATGTCTGGTGTTGATAACGAATCGAAGTTCAGGGATAATCAAACTTTTACATTGAAATATTTAATTATTAAATTATAAATAGGGTGTTTCGGAGAACTAGTATTTCTAAAACAAGATTAAATATTACAATCGTAACGATTTTTTAATCACGGCCAAAGCAGCATTATTTTTTCACTAATTTATAAAAATGAGGTGAAGAAAAAAAATGTATGTATTGTATATAAGTAAGCTCGATAGTGTCTTAATCATCGAAAGAGATTATTCAGTATATGTCTACAAGATAAAGCATTTGTCATTTCCACAATAATATGTACACACGCATTGATTACTGCTGTAAATTGTATTAAGCTAAATATGTTAAATATTTATGAATGTTGTACTTAACAGATTTCCCATTCAAATTGTACTAATGTACTATTGTAATTATTTATAATATTGCTAATCCTGCGCTATTTTTAAATATATTCTCTGGACTATTTTTCTTAATAAAATAATACAAGTTATGTTAAGAAAATGCACTCTATGTTTAATTTAACAACATTAATGTACACAAACAAAATTTTTATATAGATAAACATTTTTTTGCGGGTAGATAGAAGAGAGTTATTGATAATGTTTCCCATCAAATTGATATGATTTGTGTAACTTTCTAATAAAAAAATTGGCGTATTCAATAAACAAGTAGAATTTTGATGTAAACAAAATACATATTTAGCAAGGTTGTGTCACTGAGATTCCAACCATTTTTGACAAAATTTTTTTATGAGTTATTTAAACTAGTCGGTCTCGCGTGTTCGCGAGCGCAGTATATTTATATCTTGCGTTGACCCGTACACATCGCTCGCGACTAAAGAGAAGGAAAATAATATTCAAGGGTAGACGTTGTTTGGAGTAGAAGTGAGCGAAATGAAGTTTAATGGATAGTGAAGTAAACGTCCGGCTCCTGGTATATCTAATGCGTCAAGGATTCTGAAACGTTAATTTAATTCAAAAGAAAAAATAAGATAAAAAAGTGTCTTTTAAATCGAGTATTATGGAAGTGTCTCACGTCCGGATATTTTATTGAATTAAATAACAATATTTTCACTTTAACAAATATTATTTGGCAACTGAAACGTTATTTAAAATCTGTACACAAAGGTATAATGAATGGGCTAGGTTATGTTAGGTTACTTAATGGTAGGTTACGTTAGGTACGTTACGTAATATAAACCATTGGCCCATATCCCAAAAACCCAGAAAAAATTTTTTTCAACCCAAGGCGGTACTACGCATGTTGACCACAAAACCTACGATAGTATTACACATGTTGACACAACAACCCAACATGGCAATCCACTTTCATTTGCAATTATAACCCTATAACCCTTTAACCATTTAACCCTTTAACCCTTTAATCCTTTAACCGTTAGTTCTGGGTTACTGGGTTACTGGGTTACTGGGTTACTGGGTTAATGGGTTATTGAATTTTTAGAATAGTTGAAAGATGAGAGCGTCGAGAGGAAAAAGCATGTGTGTAAAGGGAAAAAATGATGTAAACAGAAATTGAGATCGAGATCCAGGGGATCTGGGTTCTGGGTTCTGGGTTCTGGGTTAACTGGGTTATTGAATTTTTAGAATAGTTGAAAGATGAGAGCGTCGAGAGGAAAAAGCATGTGTGTAAAGGGAAAAAATGATGTAAACAGAAATTGAGATCGATATCCAGGGGATCTGGGTTCTGGGTTCTGGAATTATAACCCTATAACCCTATAACCCTATGACCCTATAACCCTATAAGCCTCTCGGTCGATCAGGCCAGGAATGATCGGAACAGGAACAGCACAATATAATGAATTATAACCCTATAACCCTATAACCCTATAACCCTATAACCCTATAACCCTCTCAGTGGATCAGGCCAGGAATGATCGGAACAGGAACAGCACAATATAATGAATTATAACACTATAACCCTATAACCCTATGTGTCACGTCCTAGACAGGATTGACAAAATTGTATAGATAATTTTCTCGTTTTTTAGCCACAATCTTTCGATCGTATAGCTAGGGAAATGATATGATTATGAGGAATTTTGTGTTTCATGTAACAGAGAACTACATACATTCATATAGAATTCAATGCAGTTTCTATTTATGGTAAACAACAAAAGCGGAAAGGTTGTTATTGAGGAATGTATAAATTTCATAGATTGGCATAGAATTTCTATTGACTCTTCCAATCGGATCAACAGTCCAGGGGACAGAGTATAGAATTCTTTATGGTTCTCACTGTCCTTTATTTGGAAAAATAGGAAAATGAGTTAATGGTTAGAAATAGGAAAAAAACAAAAGAATTATATTTAATTCCTTAAATTATATACTCTTTGATTTATTTGTACTTATTAGTGGTTGATTAGAATTTCATTAAATAGTATATGCTATGTTTACTCACTTTTGAAGTTGTAATGGTTGACACTTTTATTACTTATTAGAACTCTGGCTTTAGTTCAGTTTGAATATAATTTTTTAAATTTGATTTTAATCTAACTTTAACTTTTATTAAAATTGTTTATTGAATTGCTTATTGAATTGTCTTTTAACCTTTCTCCGACTCCTCCTCTCTCGACTCTCCCGACTCTGACTCCTCTTAACCGAACCGAACGGCACTATTTATACGCTGTTCACAAGTGACAACGTAAACAAAAAATTATAAAAATTGCAAGGTAAGGTTTATGAAAGCAAGGTTGCATCTCTCCGAACCATCAGCATTTAAAAAGACATTAATAGTATTTGGAATTTGAAATTGCAAGCAAATGCTTACATCGCGGAGGTCTTTAGTCAGTTTAAAAAAAATGTCAACGTTACAATTTCTTGAGCGTCTTGTAGAAATAAATACAATTGCTTAATAATAATTTTTACATTCTTAATTATTATTAATAATTCTTTATCACTTATAGAAATATGTAAGTGAATTGTATTATTAATAATTTACATTTGGTTGTAATTAATTCTAATTTGTTGATTGATTGATTTGTGATACTTATTAAAACTATCTGATTATGATTGTGGAATTCTTTCTTATAATACTAATTCGTAAATTTATCCTATGGTCTAATGTTGGCTGAAGATGATTTGTTAATTGGTGTTGTTCTTCATAGTTATCTCTTGGTATTGTTGCTGCTGATGTTGTCGATATGTGGTTAACGAAAATAACCGTACCTAACGTATTCTAACGCAACCCAACTTGGGTTATGGGGTTATGGGGTTAATTGTGTCAAATTCGACAATCTGGGTTATTGGGTTATTGGGTTTTGGGTTATGTGGTTAACGAAAATAACCTTATCTAACGTATCCTAACGCAACCCAACTTGGTATTGGGTTATGGGGTTATGGGGTTAATTGTGTCAAATTCGACAATCTGGGTTATTGGGTTACTGGGTTATTGGGTTATTTGGGTTATTGGGTTATTGGGTTATTGGGTTATTGGGTTATTGGGTTTTGGGTTAGGGTGG
>JACCIA010000199.1:0-21737 GCA_018906985.1 Apocrypta bakeri | reverse complement strand
TTCATTCGTCTAAAATCGAACTGACTATTTCGTTACTAATACTAAATTCAACTTCTTCGTTGTCCTCTAATTCATTAGTTTCAGATTGGAAGAATCTATATTATCATTAGTAACAGATACTTCGCAGTTTTTGCAAGTCTGTCCATGGCACCCTGTACCATAGTCGGAACATTTTAAACCGAGTTTAACGCACGTACAAGACTTGCTGCAGCCCTTTACGCACTTGCAACTAATATCTTTTAAAATATTCTCTGGTACTAATAATTCTTTTGTGCATATTGGCTGGAGCATATCTTCTTTAATCATCCAGCCCCACTGAGTCGGATTTAACGAATTACCCAGCCAATGCTGCAATTGACAATAAACTCTTAAAGAATGTTGTTCTGCCGCCGATTCCGTAGGAGGAAGAACAGCGAAATTAAAAGTTAAAAAGTTAAAACTAGCGCTAAAGAAAGTGGAAAGATGGTGCAGCTCTACGGGGCTTTCAGTTAACCCGAGTAAAATCGAGCTGGTCATCTTTACACGGAAATATAAGATTCACCGCTATAGGGCCCCGAGGCTTCAGGGCAAGATACTAGAGGTGAAGGATTCGGCTAAAATCTAGGGGTAATCCTAGATAAAAAGCTCAATTGGAAGGAACATCTCTCGGTCCAATGCAACAAGGTAATTACAGCCTTTTGGACCTGCAGAAGGGCCTTCAGCAATACCTGGGGACTTAATCCCGGGACGGTCCTCTGGCTATACAGGGCTGTACTCCTGCCCAGACTCGCATACGCCTCTGTGGTCTGGTGGCCTAGGGTGGAGCAGGTTGTGGCGGGAAGGGCCCTGGAAAGAATAAGGGGACTTATACTTAGAGGAGCCACGGCGCAAGACGTACAACTCCAACTAAGGTACTCGGTCTACTGGCTGGAGTAGAACCTATACACCTCGCCATCATTGGCGAGGCGGCGAAAACGGCCTACAGATTAAATGCCCAGGGACAATGGAGGCCAGGTACACGACACACCCGATACCAAGGGCGTTGACATCCGATTCAGAAATTAACATGAGGACGGATATTATTATTCCAAGAGTTACCTTTGGAAGGAGATATACGGTGGAGGTTGCCCAGCAGGGAGGACTGGATCACGAAAACGGGACACCCTGCCGGGCAGCGGTGAAATCTGGTATACAGATGGATCCAAGACCGCTAAGGGAAAAGGGGCAGGATACTACTGTCGCAGGGACTGAAGGGGCAACTTCTCTCCCACTGGGGCAGTACGCCATCGTCTTTCAATCCGAAGTCGTAGCAATCATGTCCTGTGCTCAGAGGATCCTAGAACTCGAGACACGGGACAAGCATATCAGCATCTGTGTCTGACAGCCGGGCAGCGCTGGGGGCGTTGGGAAACTCACCGAACCGTCTCGGCGCTTGTCTGGGACTGCAAAAAGGCACTCAAACAAGCTGACACTCGCACAACAGGGTCAGGCTATTATGGGTGCCGGGGACACACTGGTATCAGGGGCAATGAGGTCGCCGACAGACTAGCCGCTCTGGGAGCAGGAACCTGCCTACCGGGTCCAGAACCCACGGTCGGGGCGCCTAGGTGCCTAGCCGTGGGGAGGATATTGGAATGGGTCAGGGACAAGCACACCGGAAGCTGGCGTGAAAGTCGCGACTGCAAAAACTCCAGGATGGTGATTGGCCCGGTACTGAATAAAGAATGGAGCCTCTGCATGACTGGCACAGCAGGAGGAACTCCAGATGCTTAGCCCGATCATATCTGGTCATGGGCGACTTAGACACTTTGGCAAGAAAATAGGTGGAGAGAATTGGGCACGTGTAGGTGGTGCGGATCGGAGGAAGAAACTCCTGCTCACATCATTACAGAATGCCCGGGCTTCTGCAACCTCAGGAACCAACTACTAGGGGACTTTTTCATAGACCCACAGGAGATAAGGCTCGCTAACTCGGGGCGTCATTCTCTTGTTTTGGAGAATGGCTGTCCTGCCGGAGTAGCACGAGCAACCTCAGGGAATGGTACAATGGGCGCACAGCCTACGTGGCCGGGGCCGTTAGGGGGCTCCTCCCAGAGCATTAATAAATTTGAAAAACAAATACCTCAATTGATTTAATTTAAAATTACAGCCTTTTTTTCCTCCATACAAAGCCGCTGTAATTATTTTTCCTGCACTCGCAATCTCTTGTATTGTTGCATTCGCCTTATAAAATGTTAATACTTGCGATATGAAATTAGGATTGCTTTCAAATAATTTTATAATTTTACTTTTTCCTTGCTTGAAAAAAGCTGATGTTGTATAGCAGCCAGTAAATGCATGAATAAACCCAATTACATGTGTTAAAGTTGAATTTATAAACGAAATTGAAGAATAATTTTTTTCCGGTGTCTTTCCTTTACGAGGATTTAAGAAAAATATTTTTTTGTCTACTGACACTCTCTGCGATAAAATTACTAAAATGTCAATATCTTCGGCTACGATAACTGCTACTTTTTCTTCATCGGCAATATTCATAGCTGTTTTGAACGATTAAAGTGTCTGCATCTTCACTAGCTTGCTCAGTACAAAATCCATCTGCTCGTAATTTTGCTCAAAAATGAAATAAATCTATTTTTATTTCTATTATTTGATAAAACTTCTCTTGAGATGTTGTTGCTGTCATGGATAAATCAAATTCAACTTCAGAACATAATTGTTTGGACTGTCGACGCTGACTTGCTGCTTTCTTTCGTAGTTGTTAAATTTTCTGGATATCCATCGAAGATTATGAACTATTTGCATGGTAATGCTTCGTAACGTAAGCTACGTAACGATTAAAAATATTTTCAAATGTCTCTCGTTGTGACCAGATAACTTTGTGTAAAAGAAATCTTCCATCTACTACGTAAAAACAGTCCTTCGTTGGTATAGATTCATTTAATGGACGAAAATGATCATACAATTTTGACTTGTCTGTCTTGCGCATAATACCATTATCAAAAATAGATAATGGATAAGGCGCAAGTTCATGAGCAAAATAATCTTTCAATTCACAGTGTTTTTGATTCGCTTCCTCGCTTTTTATGCAATCTGGGTGCAAAACAGTATAAATAGTGTCGTAGTTACTTGGCTGTGCATTAACAAATGGCAAGAAAAGAATCTTACTCTTATCGTAACTTAAATGGCTTGTTATATAACCATTCCAACCTTTGAACTCAGATGGATATTTGGTTTTGCCTTAGAGCCACGTAAAATCAGTTCAAGACAATTTTACGTTTAAAGATAATGGATATATTCTATCAAGATCCTGAACAATTATATTTTCCATTCCGGAACGTGCTGCTTTATTGAAAATTTCCAGATCAATTTTTCCAAATGTACCTATACTTTCAGTAGATGGTCGAGTCAACAAACTGAGTGTATACGTTATCATAAACATTATTTTGCGGATGACTCAATAGAGAGCTTTCAAATAATTGAATTTCTTCGTACGTGCAACAAAATCCCATAGAATTTAAAAGTCGTATCAAATCTTTAGATCCATATTTTTTGTTAAGCATAGCTACTAAGCCAATTAAAAGGGAAAACACAAAAGATCTCGGACGAGTAGCTGCTAAAATACTGTGAGCTATTGAAGTTACTTTTGTTTCGGTTTTTCTTTCACTCGACTTGTTTTTTTGACATGATTTCGCTCAATAAAATATTTAACGTTTCTGGTACAACAGAATTCACATCTTGAAGAAACTGATCAGTAGCAGGATATTGTATTGTATCGTAAATTTGCGATCGAATGTCTTCTAAAATTATTTTTGCAGCCGTTTTAACTATTCGAACGCGCTCTTTTTTTCATCTAAATTTTATTTTGGTACCAGTGCTCCGTCAAAACTTTTCCGCCAATATCAGTAAATGTTAAAATCGGGGCCTGTTATCGTATTAGAGTGAATAATTATATCACTTCCAAAAGTTTTAGCCAATCTTGCTTTTAAATATTTCATGTCAGGCCATTAGTCGCTCTCAAAATTTTCAAGAATCGACGTTAGACTAAACTGACATTCATCTTTATTTGCAAGAATATACTCACTCACAAATGTTGCAGCTTCAGCAGTAACTGTTTCTAAAGGCTCTGAAGACTCCCTCCTCGTATTATACACATTTGTTTTACATATGACATGGTATCTTGCACCTTCAGCTTCGCGTAGAGCATCTACGCAGATTATTTTAGTTGAATTGGAGAATCGCTTAATAAAGCTCTCTTTGCCAGCGTTTGTTACAATAAATTGAACGGCCTTTCTTCTAATTAATGGATATTTCAGCTGTTTTTTAATAAAATCTTCAGATACATCTCCTCCGCATATAAAACACTGGTTGTCGAAATCATACTTTGTCTCTGAACGCGTATTATGCGACGATGAAGACGTAAAATTTTTACTTCGCTAGAATAATTTTTTAGCATAGTTAGAATGAACATTTATTAACTCAAACTTTTTAAATTGAAAGTGCTTTCTATCTTGTCTCTTCATTCTAGTTTCGATACACTTTTTTATCCCTTGTTTTGAAATAGTTCTAATGTCATCGCCAGCAATCAACGCTTCATCGCAAATAATACAGGTTTGCTCACTTTCCGCCATTATAAACTGTAACAATATTAAAATTATTATTTACAAATCCTACTAAAAAATGAGTTTTATTTATCTCATTGTCCCTTAAGTTTAAATTTAAAATGAGTTTCACTCACCAGTATAAGCAAAAAATTAAGGTTTATTCTGTCGTTTCAAAAATTTCAAAACAATACTCCAAAATAGCACTATTTCTGTTGTTATCTCTGTTGCTGTGACGCTCCAAAATTTTCAAAATAGCACTACTTCTATTCACTTTACACGATCCTGCTTCGACGAGAGCAAATAGAAAACTGCAGTGTAGAATAACTACTGTGCTTTCCTTCTTACTCGACGCCGTATACCTGCGATTCATAAGAAAGGCCATCCGACGGTCAGGTAAAATGTAGGAAAGTCATGTACCCTTATTCCGCAGCTGCGATAGTCCGGAGCACTTGCACATCAGAAAGGTGAAATTCAGAGAAAGTGCATTAACTCCAGGTCAAGATGATATACAGCTTATATCATAAATATCAATAATTTATAACCAATTATAAGAAACTATTTTTCTAGCGACGATAATTACTTTTTTTATCCCTGCTGCTGAGGGCGTGACAGGTTTGATTTGCACAAATAATGCTGTTTTAAATAGCAACATTAATAAAAGCGAGATACTGTATAATTATTTAAAGTGAATTATATTACAATAATGAAAGTAGATTAACTTTGCAAATCATTAATAATATACAAAAAAATAATAAACATGGAAAGCCTAGAAATATCTTATTGTTATTATACCTGTATAGCAATAAATTGTTAATGAACGAAACCATTATAAAAGCGTTTCTTTCATCCCGCTATATCGATTTAAAAAAAAATAATCAAAATATGTGCCCTAGAAGCCGAGATATATCGATAGTTTTAGCGAGCGAGTCGATTTTGAACGTGCGTTTTCGACTTCCGAAATTTATCCCCTCCCCTTCGTTTTTACAACTTCGGCAGTCAGATTCGACGTAATTAATTCCTTTTTTTGCAAAAAGTACATGCACTATCATTATTGCTTACACGACTTTAAAAAGAACTCGCAAAAAGAAATCAACCTGTCTTTTTAAAATTTGTCCATGTCACATATAACAGTAACTAACGCTTCGCAACTTTGGCATTAGATATTTCAAAAAAGTATTATTCCTGCTTTTAAATTTTTTTGAAACATCGAATAATTGCTAAAATAATCAATTTGTTTATAAAGAAAAAATTTTTTGATTCGATAAAGTCGTCCCAAATATTGTTAAATAAACAAAAATCGATGAAACAATTATAGAATATGAAAGTTAAGATGTTCAAGAATATGTTAAAAATCAGCGCCAATTTTGATGCATAACTTTACACGTTATGTTAATACAAAAAAGTGGTTTGATTTCTGGCTATAGTAAATTAACTATTAGCTCACGGCTAAACTATTAGTCCGATCGGCATCGGGTTTCGAGATTTGGAATTGCATTACTTTAAAGCATTAATGTTAAAAAGGATGAAATATTTAATTAATAATTTACTTGCAAAATAGATGTCCAAATATTGTTGTAGTTTTTTACTTTAACGCTCTGGCTCCAAGTCCATTTCCAATGTTAATTTTTCATTTAGGAGCGCGAATTTGTTTCTATCATACAGAGAATTTATTAGTGAACAATTTTAGTAGTATTCACTTTTTCTCTAGATCGACGTATTTTGAAAACTATTAAGGAAAATGTCGGAAAACATACACGATTTTTTCGACTTTTTTCAGCTCTCGATTTTTCCTGAAGTTAGCACAGGGTTTTGACCCGGCGCTTAGTGAAATTATCATTTTAAATAACATATGGCACCATAATCCACAAAAAAAAACCAGTTTCAAGCAACATCCATAACGATATATAATTCTCCCTTGTTCGCGTTTCAAGCCCATTGAGGCGTATATTTAATTTATATTGTTTAGCTTAGTATGAGTTAAAGTCCGCTTATCTAAATTCGACGAAAGAACGAAGGCTTAAGCAGGGCCTTCCATGCTCAGTTTAGCGAGCGCTGTGTTCAGTTCGTTTTGTGCGACCGAGGCGTGAGCGTCACCTAATTAAGCTACGTTTGTTAAGCTAAGTGATATAGATTATAAGTAAGGGTCTATCTGTATTCGAAAAGGCGGACGAAGTCACGAAGCGGACTTCGTGTAGTAAGATCACTACAGGTGCCAGTGACAACGAGTCAAAAGAGAGTCGTTTTAGAAGACAGTGCGCGGTGAGGGCTGTACCCGTTCTTCAGACGTGGAGACAGCGTACTGTCTGGTAAACTGGACTACCTCCCCTGGAGTACTTGTCATACTGTATAAACGAGAGGACAACAGCAGTGTGTCCGACTCATTATTTGTTAGTGCGTATGTATTGTTGTAAGTAGTTTAATTATACTATATAAGGAATTATTAATAAGTCTGTACACTGTTGTAGAGTATATGTTAAAATAAACTGATAACTCTGTAGCTTTATTTATAATCTTGCTTGGGCTTTTCCCTCTAATTCGAGAGGGTTTTTACGCCTATGCAAGATTTGGAAAGGTAGAGACACGCGGTTAACTTTCATTCAAGTGTTTATTTATTCACCATACCCAACCACCCATTCCTACGTTAAATGCAATCTTTTCATGGTGCCCCGGGTGAGGAATGAGTGGTTGTGCGGTTATTATTAATCTATAAATTGCTAAAATAAGCATAATTATCGCTAAAACAAAATTTTAAATATCTATAGGGTGTAACAGGCTTATTAATTATAAATTTGTCTAAGTAAAATTAATATTCGGATAAGCTTTTGGCGAGAGTGTGCGCCACGTCATCAATGCGTATTAGTCATTAACTTGCGACAATTATAAAATTACATGTACGAACAAAGAAACTGTTCTTATTACATTAACGGTAAAGTGGGTCCACCAAATCAGTTATAGACGGTATCACATTAACACTTAGTATACGTGCCGCTTTAGTAACAGTACACTAGCATAAGTTGCGATTACAGTTCTTAGAGTGAGACGCTGTTTAGAATCTTGATATTCTCGAATATCGATTAACAGAGAACTTGGACTCGTAATTCAGTCATTCTTCTGACTCACAGTCTTCGAGCTTGTTTCTTGTAAAAGTCAATATCTTATTTTTGAATACTCCAATCATTTATTGTCATTTTTAATTCTACAATAGTAAGTAGCGGCAAATCGATTCATAGAATAGAGAAATTCGTATTAAATAAGGTTATAGTTTTACGCCTAGGAATAAGACCATCGCATTAACCTAGCTTCATAATGGCGCCTACGCCACTTCGAAGGCTCACGGCATTGCAAAATGCGCGCTTGGAAGAAATAGAACGTATGAGTACGCGGTTAAGAGAAAAATCACCAACTTCGTTAAATAAAAACATTGTCGACGCGCGGATCGATGCGTCAAACGCGATTTGGTCGGAAGCTCGTGAGACTCACGCGCAAATAATAATTAGAGATGATGCCGAGGCTGATCCATATATCACAAATGGCATTTTTTCGAGACTTCAAACTTTACATGAAGATCTGTTAGATGAGTTACTTACAAGATTAGCACAATTCGAGAACAGTATTGATGATTCGATTTCTACAATTCCGCGTAATAACAACGAGCCATCAGATAGATTGGATTCTGCTAAATTACCAAAGCTCGATTTACCAAAATTTTTGGGAAATTATGAAGACTGGGAGAGCTTCTCGGATCTCTTCTTTTCGCTCATACATTCTAAAAAAGCATCGGATGCTACTAAATTAAGTTATCTCAAGCTTTGTTTAACCGGTACCGCGGCAGAATTAGTGAAAGATGTTGCAACGACAGACGCAAATTATCTCACAACGTGGCAAGCTTTGAAACAAAGATTTTATAATCCAAGGCTTATAGTTAGCAACCATTTAAATTCAATTATAAATATGCCTGCATTGAAAAAAGAATCGGCAACGGAGTTAAGAGCATTCGCTGATGAAGCACAACGAATTGTCCGTGCTTTATCGAACTTAAAAATGCCGGTCGAACATTGGAACATATGGCTGATCCATATGTTATCAGTGAAACTTGATCCCGAGTCTCGTAAAGCTTGGGAGTCAGAGTTAAGCGCCAGAGACCGTATTTTAATTACAAGTATAGAAGGAAGCGTGACTACTAACTCAATTGATTCGGGACCGTTACTTTTCTTTTCAAAATTTTCTGAATTTTCGGACTTTCTCGAAAAACGTTCACAAACGTTGAGCATGCTTGCATCTGAAAGTAATGTTGAGAAAAGATCATTTACCAACTCTAAGCAGCTGCACGGTTCGAGAAGGGTATTTCATACACATCAAGGGTTCAAATCGTCACCGAAATGTCCATTATGCTCGGGTTCTCATCAATTACAAAAATGTTACAAATTAAAGGGTAAGTCCTCCTTTGAGCGACGTTCTGAAATTCGACGATTAAAATTGTGTTTTAATTGTTTCGGTCACCACAAGTTCAATGCGTGCAATTCAAAGGGCCGCTGCAATAATTGTCAAGAGAAGCATCATACGCTCCTTCACTTTGATAGTAGTCGATTTCGGAATCAAGCCCAGGAGTCAAACGGATCTGACAAAAACTCCGAGCCTACTAATGATATGCCGAAAAATGTAAATGCACTCACCGCGAGTATACTACGACCAAAGCATACAGTCATTCTCGCTACCGCTCAGGTTACGGTTCGAGGACCGAGCGGCAGTCGTACACGCGTACGCGCTCTACTGGATCAGGGCTCAGAAGCCACATTCATAACAGAGTCAATAGCGCAGCTACTCTGTTTACAAAGACGATCAGCTAATATTTTATTATCAGGATTAGGCGCGAGCTCGTCTGGTAAAGCACGCTCAATAACTACACTAACGTTACAATCAGCTATCAATCCAGAATTTAAAATAGAAACAGAAGCACTCATTCTTTCGCGCTTAACTTCTCATTTACCTGCTCGCACAATTATCGAAATTGATTTGAATCAATATTCCGGTTTAACTCTAGCAGATCCTCAATTTTATATCAGGGATACCGTGGACATGATTTTAGGAGCCGATGTTTATGGAAAATTATTATGTGACGGAGTACGAAGGTTTCCAAATTCGGATATAATAGCTCAGAACACTACACTTGGATGGATCTTATCGGGATCGATTCAAACAATCGCGTCACGGCGGGCGGACCGCACTATGCCCACCTCAGTACAGACCCTGCACTGCCTTTCGACGGACGAGTTAAACGATTCGTTACAACGATTTTGGAATCTGGAAGAAGTGCCCGATGTCACTCATAAATTAAAACCAGAAGACGAAAGGTGTGAAACATTCTTTCGCGAGACACACACACGGGATTTGGATGGCCGCTATGTAGTACGTCTTCCTTTGAAATCTGAGCTGCCATTAATAGCAGCCGAAACTCGTCGTTTATCGTTAGGTTCCTTATTGCATTTATACAATCGGTTTGCTCGTGATTCTAAACTAGCAGAGGCTTATCGCGAATTTATGAGCGTATATGAACAGCTTGGACATATGAAGCGCGTCGCGTCAAAGGAAATAAACAGCTCGGCGGCATGGTATTTACCGCATCATGCGGTGCTGCGATATATGGAGTCAACGTTAAAATTGCGAGTAGTCTTCGATGCATCGAGGAAAACACGCGATAAACACTGTTTAAACAATTTTCTTATGTCCGGTCCAGCTCTTCAAAGTGACATTGATTTGATATTGCTTAATTGGCGGACTTATCGGTATGTCTTCACAGCTGATATTGTAAAAATGTTCCGTCAAATCAAAGTAGCACCGGAAGATCAACAGTATCAGCGAATTCTCTGGGCTCCAAGCTCAGATGAATCCCCTATAGAATATCAATTAACTACTGTAACTTACGGAACCGCATGTGCACCATATCTTGCAATTCGCACACTACTTCAATTAGCTCGAGATGAGAAAGCGCGGTTCCCTCTCGGTGCTCAGTGTCTCGAACAAAATATGTATGTAGATGACATATTTGCCGGGGCGGACGATTTAGCAACGGCGATTTCAAAAAGAAAGAATCTAGTCGATATTCTTAAAACCGCCGGAGTTGAGTTAGATAAATGGGCTTCCAACAATGATGAGCTTCTTCCGGAAAATGTTAAAAAATCATTTAGTGACTTTGAGAAACAAATCGACAAAGATACAGCAGTGAAGACCTTAGGCGTACATTGGAAACCCAAACGCGACGTGTTTACCTTTAGCGCAGTCGATTTTAAAACATTAGCTGCTGCCGCAACAAAGCGAGCGGTGCTTTCGAACATTGCACGTTTATTTGACCCTCTGGGTTGGCTATCCCCAGTGACGATCCTTGCAAAAATTTTAATGCAAGATCTATGGATTCTCAAGTGTGAGTGGGATTCTCCCTTACCTATTGCAGTTCGTGATCAATGGCTAGCTTATTGTAACTCACTCGAGTCATTATCTCAAATATCTGTTGCTCGTTGGGTAGGTACTTCTACTAATAAATCTTATCAGGTGCATGGATTTTCTGATGCATCAGTGCGTGCTTATGCGGCTGCTGTGTACCTTAGAGTTGACGACGGCGACGGAAACTTTCAGGTTTCACTTTTAGCCTCGAAAACGAAAGTCGCACCTGTAAAAACCGTTAGCATACCTAATCTGGAGCTATGTGGAGCTGTTCTCCTGGTAAAGCTTCTCTCTCACTTACGAAAATCAGAATTTTTGAAAAATTTACCCTGTTACGCTTGGTCTGATAGTCAAGTTGTGTTGATGTGGCTGCGCAAACATCCCCGCTCGTGGAAGACGTTTGTAGCGAATCGTATTTCATTTATACAAACTGAGTTGCCAACTGCTATCTGGTCGCATGTTCCTACACACGATAATCCAGCAGATCTCGCGACACGCGGATGCACACCTGCTGATTTGTCGGATAATCGGTTGTGGTGGCAGGGGCCAAGGTGGCTTTTGTTATCTAAAGAAAATTGGCCTATACCGATTGCGACCGCACAGACTTTACACTCTCGAGTAACTCCGGCTGAACCGGATATTCTTTTGAGATACTCGTCACTCTCTCGACTACTTCGTATAGTTGCGTACTGCTTACGCCCGCTAATGAATTTGCGAAGACGCAAACGTAATATGAGTGCACTCCCTTCGTTTTTAATGACCGATGAGTTGAATAAGGCACGAATTTACATGATAAAATTAGCACAGGCAGCTGCATTTACTACTGAGATCGCTCAATTAAAAGAGGGAAAGCCTCTCGCTAGGCGAAATGCATTGAGAAAGCTCTACCCATATGTAGATAAGGATGGTGTACTTCGCGTAGGAGGGCGTCTAAAACATTCGCAACTGTCTTTAGATTGTAAAAATCCCCCGATTTTACCGCAACATTCTGTTTTAAGCGCTCTAATTGTGCGACGAGCTCATCGCTCGTGTCTTCATGGTGGACTCACTCTTACAACTAGTATTGTAATACGTTCTGCGTGGATCGTAGGTCGAAAGCGTTTAATTAAGTCTGAAATTCATAACTGTATTATTTGTCAACGTGTAAAACCTCGGCTAGCACAGCAACTGATGGGAGCTCTTCCTGCTGCTCGGGTAACTCCTGCTCGACCGTTTTTAACTGCGGGTCTCGACTACGCAGGACCAATTCAAGTACGCACCACCAAAGGGAGAGGTCATAAATCATATAAAGGATATATTGCATTATTTGTCTGTTTTACCACTCGAGCTATTCATTTGGAGCTAGTAAGCGATTGTACTTCCGTAACATTTATAGCAGCCTACCGACGTTTCGCAAGTCGACGGGGAGTCTGTCGAAATCTTTACAGCGACAACTCCACTACGTTTCACGGAGCTGATTCGGAATTAAAATCTATGTTTAATGCAGCTTCAAAATTTTATAAAGAGAATGCTACATTACTTGCTAACGACGGTACCGACTGGGTTTTTATACCACCTAACGCTCCTCACTACGGTGGGTTGTGGGAAGCAGGTGTCAAATCGACTAAACATCATTTGAAGAGAGTCATTGGCGATCACACGATGACTTTCGAAGAGCTATCTACAGTGTTAGCTGAAATTGAGGCTTGTCTTAATTCTCGTCCGCTATGCCCAATGAGCTCGGAGCCAGATGATCTGCATGCCCTAACACCCGCGCACTTTCTCATTGGAGAACCTCTTGCAGCGATTCCGGATGAGGAACCGCCACTTGGTCCAGAAAATAGGTTAAGCCGGTTTCAATTATTACAACGCATTCGCAACAATTTTTGGAAGAGATGGTCTAGCGAGTATCTTCAACATCTACAGGAAAGAGGCAAGTGGAGAGAGCCCACGGAGAACTTCGCAGTGGGTCAGCTAGTGTTGGTAATGGACGATCGCTATCCTGCATTAAAATGGCCACTTGGACGTGTAATTGCAACACATTGCGGCTCAGACGGACTAGTGAGGGTAGTGACAGTAAAGACATCCACAACGGTTCTAAAACGTCATATTGCTCGACTTTGTCCGCTCCACACTGTCGATAATCCGAAAACGTCAAGTATTTAAGTTATCAAGTAAGGGAATAAAAGACAATTTGATAGTATTCGTCCGGGAGACGAAGGCGGGCGGAATGTTCGCGTTTCAAGCCCATTGAGGCGTATATTTAATTTATATTGTTTAGCTTAGTATGAGTTAAAGTCCGCTTATCTAAATTCGACGAAAGAACGAAGGCTTAAGCAGGGCCTTCCATGCTCAGTTTAGCGAGCGCTGTGTTCAGTTCGTTTTGTGCGACCGAGGCGTGAGCGTCACCTAATTAAGCTACGTTTGTTAAGCTAAGTGATATAGATTATAAGTAAGGGTCTATCTGTATTCGAAAAGGCGGACGAAGTCACGAAGCGGACTTCGTGTAGTAAGATCACTACAGGTGCCAGTGACAACGAGTCAAAAGAGAGTCGTTTTAGAAGACAGTGCGCGGTGAGGGCTGTACCCGTTCTTCAGACGTGGAGACAGCGTACTGTCTGGTAAACTGGACTACCTCCCCTGGAGTACTTGTCATACTGTATAAACGAGAGGACAACAGCAGTGTGTCCGACTCATTATTTGTTAGTGCGTATGTATTGTTGTAAGTAGTTTAATTATACTATATAAGGAATTATTAATAAGTCTGTACACTGTTGTAGAGTATATGTTAAAATAAACTGATAACTCTGTAGCTTTATTTATAATCTTGCTTGGGCTTTTCCCTCTAATTCGAGAGGGTTTTTACGCCTATGCAAGATTTGGAAAGGTAGAGACACGCGGTTAACTTTCATTCAAGTGTTTATTTATTCACCATACCCAACCACCCATTCCTACGTTAAATGCAATCTTTTCATCCCTATTAGTGCAGGCGCATTTCCCAGCTGCGAAGATGATGCGCTTGCACTAAGTGCGCAAATCAACAAATTGTTGATGTTGAAATGCCCGCGGTGGCGGCGGGATTCGCAGGAGGGGTGCCGTTCGTCGGATCTCTAAAGAGGCGTCTAACCCCAGCTAACCCCCTACCCTAATACGGCCTGCGACCACTCAAGGTTCTTGTATTAGGCATATGCCTGTGTGTACCTCAGCAAGGCGCTTGGTCAGAACGGCCGAGGCGCATTTGTTGTTGTGCAAGTTAATCTGGGTAAATGACACCCTGACACTAGCCATGGAGGTTAAATCGGTGCGGCGCTACCCGTTCCCTGACTTCTGGGTCCCTCGCCCACCCTCACGAAGAAGGTTCTCAGGCACCATTGAATCCTAAACTCGTGGTTCCTAAGTACCCGCAAGCAGGCATCGGTGATGCTGAGGATAAGGAAGGTGCCGCTCTCCTGTCCCTCCCTTCTTTCCTCGGGCAACACCCGCCATCTCTCGACTGCGAGGTCCGGAGCCTGCGCCCAATCCGACCCAGAACCATATCCGGACTGAACCTGTTACCAGAGATCCAAATAGTGACTCGGTGAGGCTTCTTAAGTACAGACATCTCGGACAACACTAGTCCCGCCCCATCCCAAGGTCGCAGACTGGGAGCAATTCCCTCCAGCCAGTCCCTCGAGAAGCTATTTTCCGCCACTGCGGCGATGGCCCTCAGCTTAACGAAGCAGTCGCGGAAGGAGGGACACGGTCAGGCTTCGATCTTAAAGATCTCGGCTTCGACCACCTCATTGATGAGGGTCAAATGGTATTGGTTCAGCCTCCTCATCAGGGTAACCCTCCCCCATGAGAAGCCTCGTAGCGGGTCGATTATCCTCGCTGCAGTGAGACCATGCTCCAGGTTCGGCCTTCTGGCCACTGTCCTGTTGGTGGGATGGGTCTCGTTAGATCCTTTGCAGCGTTTACCGGTCTGGTTCCCCAAGGCTCCCGCCCCCGATGTTCCAGGTTCGGAACTCCCCCGGTTCCTGGGGTTTCCCAACCCCGAGGTCCCGGCTTCATTCCTCTTCTGTCTTTGTTTCTGGCGCAGGATCTTGCGCTTCTGGGCCCCCGAGACCTTTTGGCTCAGATCCTGCGTCAGTCGACTCTCGGCTACGGTCCCAGGAGAGTTCTCAGGAGAGCCCTCCCTCGGTCCCATAGGTGACATCTCCCTGGTTCTCTAGCGCGCCTCTGTTCAACAGCAGCCCGAACTCTCCCTCGCCGGAGATAGGTCCGACCAAAGTCCCCCCTGTTCCCAACGAGGTAGAGGAGGGACGTTCCTCTCCCTCTAGACTGGGCGTTGCCGCCCCGTTAGAGAAATCGTAAAGTTTCTGTGTATCCAACCTGTCGAGTCGTCTCAACCTGGTTGGAGGGTTGCTCTTGGCCTCTGACCGGTCCGTCAGGTTATTTACGTTACCTCCCTCTCTTTTTCGAGGAGAAGGGGCCAAGTTTCAGCAGCATCCCGGGAAGAGTCAAACCGGGAGAGCCCTTTGACGGGGATCCCGTGACCCACTACCACCAGGTCCTCGGGTATGGGTCGTTCACCCCGTTTCACCGGCGATCACTCCCCAGCCTCCCTTCCCAAAATTCCGTCACCCTCGGCACTGACAGACCATCGTCCTATCTCATTGCTCTGTTTTCTGTCCAAGGTACTTGAATGGTTGGTGCACCGGCAAATCTCACAATTCTTAGAATCCAGACTTCTCCTTGATCCATTACAAGCCGGCTTTCGCACTGGACACAGTACACAGTCTGCTCTCATCAAACTTACTGATGATATCAGGCTTGGAATGGACAGAAAGAGGGTGACACTTCTACTTCTTTTTGACTTTAGCAAAGCGTTTGACACAGTGTGTCACGCTAAGCTCCTTAGAAAGCTACCTCTCTTTCGCTTATCTAAGCAGGTCATTCGCTGGCTTGCATCCTATCTCACAGATAGAAGGCAAGCAGTCATTGATGAATCGGGAAGGAGATCTTCATTTCTTTCTCTAAATACTGGGGTTCCTCAGGGCTCTGTCCTAGGACCGCTACTCTTTTCCCTATACATCAATGACATTCAATACAGTTTTGACCCAGACATATCACACTTAATATATGCGGATGACCTGCAAATTTACAGCCAATGTCGCCTCGAAGAGCTTGATGCCTGTTCTGCCAGGATGACTGCTACTGCTGAGAGGATTAGGAACTGGGCTGAGGATAACTGGCTGAGGCTTAATGTTTCTAAAACCAAGGCGATCGTCTTTGGCACCACCTTCTATATAAATCAACTTCCATCCTATGCTTCAACATATTTGCATATAAATGGTGTCAGGGTCGATTTCTCGTCAGAGGTGCGTAGTCTGGGCATTGTGCTTGACTGTAGACTTAACTGGGCCTCGCATGTCAGCTACATCTGCAAGCGAGTGCATACACTGCTTTATAAACTCAATTTCTTTAGGTCCAGCACAAATGCTCGCCTGCGGAAACATTTGGTGTCGGCCTTGTTACTTCCTATCATAGACTACTGCTCATTAGCCTACTGTGACATCTCATCTACCTTAAATGATAAGCTTCAGGTCTTAGTAAACTCTAGCATACGCTATATCTTTGGGGTGAGGGGGGATGTGCATATCACTCCGTTCAAGCGTGAGCTGGAGTGGCTTACCACATCTGGGCGACGCAAGTACTTCGCGACTTGTTACCTGGGACGATTGTTTAGTACAGCTGTCCCTGGCTACATCGCTGCGTACTTCAACGCCTTTGTCCCGCTCAGGCCTGTGCGGGGTGATGCGAGGGTCCTTGAAACCCCATTTGCAAATACTGCAAGACTCGTAAAATCATTTCACTTCATATCATCTGAGCTCTGGAATTCATTGCCTTCATCAATTCGAGATACCATCTTCATCATAATTTTAAGCTTCTAGTTAAAGAACACTACCTGCGGTTGGATAGACTCACTTAATTTTAAGCTAATTTTAAGTTTTAATATTGTTTTCTTAAAACCGTTTGTACAACATAATGTATAATAAATATATTTTTCAAATCAAATCAATCCCTTTCTTTCGGTTTCCAGGATCCCATCTCCTAGTCCGAAGCCGGTACAGCCCCAGAACCGCCAGACGAGCCCCCACACTCATTTTGCAAATGCGCACAACGTCAACACGGGCAACCGTCGTGGGGGTAAAAAAAAATTTACTAATGAATATTTTACAATTAGACGTAGTAATAAATTTCGTTCCGGTATATGGTCAGATATGACCATTGAGCAAATATTAATGCGGCCTATAAAAACTAGCAGTGGATGAATGGATCGAAGAGGATTGTCTGAGAGCGTACAGAGTAAATGGATTTTATCAATGGCAGTTTTAGTCGATATTTGTAATGCGTGTAATATGTAGATACCCAAACCGTTGCGAATAAATAGAGATGCTGAGGATCTGATAAAATTATGTCAATTTTTCCAAAATTTTATCCGTTTCCAGTTACAAGCAAATTATTAGTAGCGGTATAATTGGCGATGAAAAAATTAATTGTTTTAAAGCGTTCTGAGTAGGTACTTCAATCATGGTAAAAATGACCGACAATACATTCGGGACTATTAATCTCGAGCGAAAAAGTAAAGTTTTATCTCTTAAAACGGTTACTTCTTCGATTAAAATTAATCATGATTTAGAAATGCTTGATCCAACGTTAGTTTTCCAACGATTATACTTTAATTGTTGAATTCAAAAGTGATATGAATAAATTTATAATATTCGAACTTGCACATTATACGCTATAATTATTTGATGAATACGGCATACGAAAAACACGAAATTCAATTTTTTATGAAAATTTTAATATTGTTCCGAAAGCAACTTCAGAAAATGTATTTTTATAGATGATGGCTTTCTTTTACATCGTATAACTTGGCATATCAATCAAACAATTGATGAAATATTGAATCAATATATTCAATATGTTTTAAAATTGTTCACAGAAAAATATTGTATATTTTTTCATGGATATTATAATGGCACAAAATCATCGGAGCATTTACGTCGAAAAAATAAATTTTTTGGATGCGACATTAACATTGATCGTAATACAAAATTTACCTTCTCTCATGAAAGTTTTAGCGAGCGAAAATAATAAATGTAAATAAAAAAAAAATTTTCTAATAGATATTTTACATTTAGACGTAGTAATAAATTTCGTTCCAGTATAAGGTCAGATATGACCATTGAGCAAATATTAATGCGGCCTATGAAAACTAGCAGTGGATGAATGGATCGAAGAGGATTGTCTGAGAGCGTACAGAGTAAATGGATTTTATCAATGGCAGTTTTAGTCGATATTTGTAATGCGTGTAATATGTAGATACCAAACCGTTGCGAATAAATAGAGATGCTGAGGATCTGATAAAATTATGTCAATTTTTCCAAAATTTTATCCGTTTCCAGTTACAAGCAAAATTATTAGTAGCGGTATAATTGGCGATGAAAAAATTAATTGTTTTAAAGCGTTCTGAGTAGGTACTTCAATCATGGTAAAAATGACCGACAATACATTCGGGACTATTAAGCTCGAGCGAAAAAGTAAAGTTTTATCTCTTAAAACGGTTACTTCTTCGATTAAAATTAATCATGATTTAGAAATGCTTGATCCAACGTTAGTTTTCCAACGATTATACTTTAATTGTTGAATTCTAAAGTGATATGAATAAATTTATAATATTCGAACTTGCACATTATACGCTATAATTATTTGATGAATACGGCATACGAAAAACACGAAATTCAATTTTTTATGAAAATTTTAATATTGTTCCGAAAGCAACTTCAGAAAATGTATTTTTATAGATGATGGCTTTCTTTTACATCGTATAACTTGGCATATCAATCAAACAATTGATGAAATATTGAATCAATATATTCAATATGTTTTAAAATTGTTCACAGAAAAATATTGTATATTTTTTCATGGATATTATAATGGCACAAAATCATCGGAGCATTTACGTCGAAAAAATAAATTTTTTGGATGCGACATTAACATTGATCGTAATACAAAATTTACCTTCTCTCATGAAAGTTTTAGCGAGCGAAAATAATAAATGTAAATAAAAAAAAAATTTTCTAATAGATATTTTACATTTAGACGTAGTAATAAATTTCGTTCCAGTATAAGGTCAGATATGACCATTGAGCAAATATTAATGCGGCCTATGAAAACTAGCAGTGGATGAATGGATCGAAGAGGATTGTCTGAGAGCGTACAGAGTAAATGGATTTTATCAATGGCAGTTTTAGTCGATATTTGTAATGCGTGTAATATGTAGATACCAAACCGTTGCGAATAAATAGAGATGCTGAGGATCTGATAAAATTATGTCAATTTTTCCAAAATTTTATCCGTTTCCAGTTACAAGCAAAATTATTAGTAGCGGTATAATTGGCGATGAAAAAATTAATTGTTTTAAAGCGTTCTGAGTAGGTACTTCAATTATGAAAAAATGACTATGTATGATAGTACAAAATGGAAGATCCGACAAATTGAAGAACAAGAATCAGACTAACTCTTTCTCGTCCGCTTCTCAGTTTCTGCCGAAGCGTTAATCCTGGGGACCTTCGATGAACGAATTGATGTATACTTACATAGTACTTGGGGCGTGTAGTCTCACGGGATCCTGTGAGAATACGGGTGCTCAGCTTCACGATGAGGAGTTAATTGTTTTAGGTCTGTGTGTTAAGGAGTTCGAATAATAAGTGTCTCATGGAGATGCGGCACTTTACCGGCTAGGTGAGCAAAAAAACGGCGGCTCGGAATTTCTGCCGCAACTCAATAGACCAATTTCGGTTCAAACACGGATAAATCACGCGTCGTTTGAACCGCGTGACCGGGGTAAGTCCCGCCCTCAAGGTGGGCCGTCTTACCTGATTGGTCGCGGTGCTCTATATCTACTAAAAAAACATTCCGAAGGAATTTCCACTCTGGTCAGTGTCAACAAACACTGACTTTGAGTTTACCCTCGGAGAGATGTTTTACGTTATGGGCATACATACACCTCTACCGGCATACGTATCTCTCTTTATGCAACTGGTGACGTTGCAACATATTTATTAATATTTTCTTTTACAAAAATTAGATTTACCGTATTTCATTTGTTGGTCCGTCCTCTTCTTCCTCTACTGCTGTCAGACTTATTTCCCTATCGGACGAAAATAATGAGCTCCTGGTGAGCTCATCATTTATATGCATATTTGCACAGCGAATAACGAATTCATTTGCTGTCAATGATTCGCCATCGAGCAGCCCCACTATTCATGGATTTTTGAAGAGTTTTTTGGAATCCTAGTACAGTTTATGGTCAAATCTTTTTCTAAGGATTTCAAATTTAAACGATATTTGACCATTATCTGTTTAATTTTTTAAAATCAAATATTTATGTAGTGAATACAATTCTGATTATTTCTATGGTATTAATATTATACTTACTTATGAATAGCAGTGCCGTTGATCGAATGCCAACGATTTCTTTTATTGCTTTGTGGAAGGATTCTGGTACATTAATTGTCGTATGAGCCAACCGATATACCGAAAATCCTTTCGGTTTCACTTTCCGAATCCATTCTCGTCTATAATATTCAATGAATGGATTTAATTCGGTATTGTGTAATCGGTGGCACTCTTCTAACAAAAAAAAACTTTTTTTCTATTTTGTAATGCGGCAAATAAGTGAGAGCCATAAAGCGGAGCAGCATTTCATGTTTTTCGGGTTGTTCGGTATTATTATTTTTTTCAGCTGGCCTCTTATCGACCGCTTTTTGTATAGTGCCTGCAATAAATATATATAAAAAATTAATTATTATTGTAATTAAAGAATTATTTTAAATTTAGTATAAAAAATACCTGGAAGTAGTGAAAATGGCACCCATTAATGCGTATATCGCTATGAACAGCTTTTGCTGCTATACGCATACCCGTTTCATAATCCGACATACACGACTTCCGCATGCACGTTCAGATACTTCTCTTGAATATATCGCACGATAGCAATATAATCTTCCGTTTTTTTCGGGATCCCATTAAAATGCAAAATCTAAGGAAGCCCTGTAATAATATTATTAAAATAATTATAAAATTTATTGATGCAGAAGACACGGCCCGCCTGGCTGAGATAATATTCCTGCACGAGTACGGTACTGTGGAGGCGGCAGGGAACAGGGGCAGTAAGATCAAACTGCACAGTATATAAGGAATATTGGCATAATAATAAAGTATATTAGCAGGAAATACGAAATACGACACCGCGCACGAGCTATGATAGAGAGAGAGAAAGATATGGCAAGATCGCCCGAATATGTAGAGAGAGAGAAAGATATGGCAAGATCGCCCGAATATCGGTGTAGTTAAGGCGGTACTTACAAATGTTGTTGCAACCGGGATTCGCTCTCGAGTTCGCTCGCTCGTAGCCTCGACATGGCTTGGGATCGTCCTGTCACGAGCTTTTCGTTCAAGGTAGGGTCGTGCTGAACGTGTGCAAGCAGTGCCGATTGAAAAACGGTAGCGATGGACTGCTTGCACTCGACGTTGGCGATAGACTTGTTCGTACGCATTAGGCTACGCGTCGCTTGCCCTATTAGACACTGGTGTCAATTTTAACAACAGTGCCTAATTGATCGGCAACGTCGCGCATGAGGCCACGCGTAGAACGGTAAGTATTGTTACGTCGTTATTTATATTTTTAAC
>JACCIA010000198.1:0-21792 GCA_018906985.1 Apocrypta bakeri | reverse complement strand
AAATGTTTCTAGAAACAACGGGAAATTTCCTACTCCGATGGGACATTTCCTGAAACGTATTTCATTTCTGGATGGAAATTACTATTCTCAGAAAACGTAGGGAAATTTCCAGAAGCGACTTCCATTTCTGAAGAGAAATTTCAATTCTAAGAATGAAAATTTCTAGAAATGAAGGTAAATTTTGAGAAATGAAGGGAAATTTTCAGAAGCGATTTCCATTTCTGGAGGGAAATTACCACTCTCAGAAACGAATAGAAATTTTCAGAATCGATTTCCATTTCTGGAGGGAAATTACCATTCTCAGAAAAGGAGGGAAATTTCCAGAAGCGAAATCCATTTCTGAAGGGAAATTTCAATTCTGAGAATCGAAGGGAAATTTTCATAAACAAATTCCATTTCTGGAGGGTAATTACCATTCTCAGAAAAGGAGGGAAATTTCCAGAAGCGAAATCCATTTCTGAAGGGAAATTTCTATTCTATGAATGAAAATTTCTAGAATGAAGGTAAATTTTCAGAAATGAAGGGAAGGGACATTTCCGTGAAACGTATTTTCATTTCTGGAAGGAAATTACCATTCTCGAAACGGAGGAGATGTCAGAACGAAATCTGAGAACTGAAGGGAAATTTCCATAAACCGATTCCATTTTGAAGGGAAATTACCATTCTCAGAAACAAAGGGTAATTTCAATTCTGAGAATGAAAATTTCTAGAAACAAAGGGAAATTTCCTACTCCGAAGGGACATTTCCTGAAACGTATTTCATTTCTGGAAGGGAAATTACCATTCTCAGAAATGGAGGGAAATTTCCAGAAGCGAAATTCCATTTCTGAAGGGAAATTTCAATTCTGAGAAACGAAGGGAAATTTCCATAAACCAATTCCATTTTGAAGGGAAATTACCATTCTCAGAAACAAAGGGTAATTTCAATTCTGAGAATGAAAATTTCTAGAAACAAAGGGAAATTTCCTACTCCGAAGGGACATTTCCTGAAACGTATTTCATTTCTGGAGGGAAATTACCATTCTCAGAAAAGAAGGGATATTTCCAGAAGCGAAATCCATTTCTGAAGGGAAATTTCAATTCTGAGAATCGAAGGGAAATTTTCATAAACCAATTCCATTTTGAAGGGAAATTACCATTCTCAGAAACAAAGGGTAATTTCAATTCTGAGAATGAAAATTTCTAGAAACAAAGTAAATTTTCAGAAATAAAGGGAAATTTTTAGATGCATAGGGAAATTTCCAGAAACGTATTTCATTTCTGGATGGAAATTACTATTCTCAGAAACGTAGGGAAATTTCCAGAAGCGACTTCCATTTCTGAAGTGAAATTTCAATTCTAAGAATGAAAATTTCTAGAAATGAAGGTAAATTTTGAGAAATGAAGGGAAATTTTCAGAAGCGATTTCCATTTCTGGAGGGAAATTACCACTCTCAGAAACGAATAGAAATTTTCAGAATCGATTTCCATTTCTGGAGGGAAATTACCATTCTCAGAAAAGGAGGGAAATTTCCAGAAGCGAAATCCATTTCTGAAGGGAAATTTCAATTCTGAGAATCGAAGGGAAATTTTCATAAACAAATTCCATTTCTGGAGGGAAATTACCACTCTCAGAAACGAATTGAAATTTCCAGAACCGAGCGAACGGTGCGGTCCCGCCGTATTAAGTGCTGGGTAGTACCGGGCGAGGTGCGAAATTCACATGGACACCACTCTTTGGTGAGACGATAAGAAGAAAATTTAGTAAGGAAACATCTGGAAATTTCAATTTTGAGAATGAAAATTTATAGAAACAACGGGAAATTTCCTACTCCGATGGGACATTTCCTGAAACGTATTTCATTTCTGGAGGGATATTACTATTCTCAGAAAACGATGGAAATTTCCAGAAGCGTAATCCATTTCTGAAGGGAAATTTCAATTCTAAGAATCGAAGGGAAATTTTCATAAACCAATTCCATATTGAAGGGAAATTACCATTCTCAGGAACAAAGGGTAATTTCAATTCTGAGAATGATAATTTCTAGAAACCAAGTAAATTTTCAGAAATGAAGGGAAATTTCCAGAAACGTATTTCAATTCTGGATAGAAATTCCTATTCTCAGAAACGTAGGGAAATTTGCAGAAGCGACTTCCATTTCTGACGGGAAATTTCAATTCTAAGAATGAAAATTTCTAGAAATGAAGGTAAATTTTCAGAAATGAAGGGAAATTTTCAGAATCGATTTCCATTTCTGCAGGGATATTACCATTCTCAGAAAAGGAGGGAAATTTCCAGAAGCGAAATCCATTTCTGAAGGGAAATTACCATTCTCAGAAAAGGTGGGAAATTTCCAGAAGTGAAATCCATTTCTGAAGGGATATTTCAATTCTGAGAACCGAAGGGGAATCTCCATAAACCAATTCCATTTTGAAGAGAAATTACCATTCTCGGAAACAAAGGGTAATTTCAATTCTGAGAATGAAAATTTCCATAAACAAAGGGAAATTTCCTACTCCGACGTGACATTTCCGAAGGGAAATTTTCATAACCGAATTCCATTTCTGGAGGGAAATTACCACTCTCAGAAACGAATTCAAATTTCCAGAACCAAATTCCATTTCTGAAGGGAAATTTCAATTTTGAGAATGAAAATTTCTAGAAACAACGGGAAATTTCCTACTCCGATGGGACATTTCCTATAACGTATTTCATTTCTGGAGGGAAATTACCATTGTCAGAAAAGGAGGGAAATCTCCAGAAGCGAAATCTATTTCTGAAGGGAAATTTCAATTCTAAGAATGAAAATTTCTAGAAATGAAGGTAAATTTTCAGAAATGAAGGGAAATATTCAGAATCGATTTCCATTTCTGGAGGGAAATTACCACTCTCAGAAACGAATGGAAATTTTCATAACCGAATTCCATTTCTGGAGGGAAATTACCACTCTCAGAAACGAATTCAAATTTCCAGAACCAAATTCCATTTCTGAAGGGAAATTTCAATTCTGAGAATCGAAAGGAAATTTTCATAAACCAATCCCATTTTGAAGGGAAATTACCATTCTCAGAAACAAAGGGTAATTTCAATTCTAAGAATGAAAATTTCCATAAACAAAGGGAAATTTCCTACTCCGACGTGACATTTCCGAAGGGAAATTTTCAGAAGCGATTTCCATTTCTGGAGGGAAATTACCACTCTCAGAAACGAATAGAAATTTTCAGAATCGATTTCCATTTCTGGAGGGAAATTACCATTCTCAGAAAAGGAGGGAAATTTCCAGAAGCGAAATCCATTTCTGAAGGGAAATTTCAATTCTGAGAATCGAAGGGAAATTTTCATAAACAAATTCCATTTCTGGAGGGAAATTACCACTCTCAGAAACGAATTGAAATTTCCAGAACCAAATTCCATTTCTGAAGGGAAATTTCAATTTTGAGAATGAAAATTTATAGAAACAACGGGAAATTTCCTACTCCGATGGGACATTTCCTGAAACGTATTTCATTTCTGGAGGCATATTACTATTCTCAGAAAACGATGGAAATTTCCAGAAGCGTAATCCATTTCTGAAGGGAAATTTCAATTCTAAGAATCGAAGGGAAATTTTCATAAACCAATTCCATATTGAAGGGAAATTACCATTCTCAGGAACAAAGGGTAATTTCAATTCTGAGAATGATAATTTCTAGAAACAAAGTAAATTTTCAGAAATGAAGGGAAATTTCCAGAAACGTATTTCAATTCTGGATAGAAATTCCTATTCTCAGAAACGTAGGGAAATTTGCAGAAGCGACTTCCATTTCTGACGGGAAATTTCAATTCTAAGAATGAAAATTTCTAGAAATGAAGGTAAATTTTCAGAAATGAAGGGAAATTTTCAGAATCGATTTCCATTTCTGCAGGGATATTACCATTCTCAGAAAAGGAGGGAAATTTCCAGAAGCGAAATCCATTTCTGAAGGGAAATTACCATTCTCAGAAAAGGTGGGAAATTTCCAGAAGTGAAATCCATTTCTGAAGGGATATTTCAATTCTGAGAACCGAAGGGGAATCTCCATAAACCAATTCCATTTTGAAGAGAAATTACCATTCTCAGAAACAAAGGGTAATTTCAATTCTGAGAATGAAAATTTCTAGAAACAAAGGGAAATTTCCTACTCCGAAGGGACATTTCCTGAAACGTATTTCATTTCTGGAGGGAAATTACCATTCTCGGAAACGGAGGGAAATTTCCAGAAGCGAAATCCATTTCTGAAAGGAAATTTTAATTCTGAGAAACGAAGGGAAATTTCCATAAACCAATTCCATTTTGAAGGGAAATTACCATTCTCAGAAACAAAGGGTAATTTTGATTCTGAGAATGAAAATTTCTAGAAACAAAGGGAAATTTCCTACTCAGAAGGGACATTTCCTGAAACGTATTTTATTTCTGGAAGGAAATTACCATTCTCAGAAATCGGAGGGAAATTTCCAGAAGCGAAATCCATTTCTGAAGGGAAATTTCAATTCTGAGAAACGAAGGGAAATTTCCATAAACCAATTCCATTTTGAAGGGAAATTACCATTCTCAGAAACAAAGGGTAATTTCAATTCTGAGAATGAAAATTTCTAGAAACAAAGTAAATTTTCAGAAATAAAGGGAAATTTTTAGATGCATAGGGAAATTTCCAGAAACGTATTTCATTTCTGGATGGAAATTACTATTCTCAGAAACGTAGGGAAATTTCCAGAAGCGACTTCCATTTCTGAAGTGAAATTTCAATTCTAAGAATGAAAATTTCTAGAAATGAAGGTAAATTTTGAGAAATGAAGGGAAATTTTCAGAAGCGATTTCCATTTCTGGAGGGAAATTACCACTCTCAGAAACGAATAGAAATTTTCAGAATCGATTTCCATTTCTGGAGGGAAATTACCATTCTCAGAAAAGGAGGGAAATTTCCAGAAGCGAAATCCATTTCTGAAGGGAAATTTCAATTCTGAGAATCGAAGGGAAATTTTCATAAACAAATTCCATTTCTGGAGGGAAATTACCACTCTCAGAAACGAATTGAAATTTCCAGAACCAAATTCCATTTCTGAAGGGAAATTTCAATTTTGAGAATGAAAATTTATAGAAACAACGGGAAATTTCCTACTCCGATGGGACATTTCCTGAAACGTATTTCATTTCTGGAGGGATATTACTATTCTCAGAAAACGATGGAAATTTCCAGAAGTGAAATCCATTTCTGAAGGGATATTTCAATTCTGAGAACCGAAGGGGAATCTCCATAAACCAATTCCATTTTGAAGAGAAATTACCATTCTCGGAAACAAAGGGTAATTTCAATTCTGAGAATGAAAATTTCCATAAACAAAGGGAAATTTCCTACTCCGACGTGACATTTCCGAAGGGAAATTTTCATAACCGAATTCCATTTCTGGAGGGAAATTACCACTCTCAGAAACGAATTCAAATTTCCAGAACCAAATTCCATTTCTGAAGGGAAATTTCAATTTTGAGAATGAAAATTTCTAGAAACAACGGGAAATTTCCTACTCCGATGGGACATTTCCTATAACGTATTTCATTTCTGGAGGGAAATTACCATTCTCAGAAACGGAGGGATATTTCCAGAAGCGAAATCCATTTCTGAAGGGAAATTTCAATTCTGAGTAACGAAGGGAAATTTCCTGAAACGTATTTCATTTTGAAGGGAAATTACCATTCTCAGAAACAAAGGGTAATTTCAATTCTGAGAATGAAAATTTCTAGAAACAAAGGGAAATTTCCTACTCCGAAGGGACATTTCCTGAAACGTATTTCATTTCTGGAGGGAAATTACCATTCTCAGAAACGGAGGGATATTTCCAGAAGCGAAATCCATTTCTGAAGGGAAATTTCCATAAACCGATTCCATTTTGAAGGGAAATTACCATTCTCAGAAACAAAGGGTAATTTCAATTCTGAGAATGAAAATTTCTAGAAACAAAGGGAAATTTCCTACTCCGAAGGGACATTTCCTGAAACGTATTTCATTTCTGGAAGGAAATTACCATTCTCAGAAATGGAGGGATATTTCCAGAAGCGAAATCCATTTCTGAAGGGAAATTTCAATTCTGAGAATCGAAGGGAAATTTTCATAAACCAATTCCATTTTGAAGGGAAATTACCATTCTCAGAAACAAAGGGTAATTTCAATTCTGAGAATGAAAATTTCCAGAAACAAAGGGTAATTTCAATTCTGAGAATGAAAATTTCTAGATACAACGGGAAATTTCCTACTCCGATGGGACACTTCCTGAAACGTATTTCATTTCTGGAGGGAAATTACCATTCTCAGAAAACGATGGAAATTTCCAGAAGCGAAATCCATTTCTGAAGGGAAATTTCAATTCTGAGAATCGAAGGCAATTTTTCATAAACCAATTCCATTTTGAAGGGTAATTACCATTCTCAGAAACAAAGGGTAATTTCAATTCTGAGAATGAAAATTTCCAGAAACAAAGGGAAATTTCCTACTCCGAAGGGACATTTCCTGAAACGTATTTCATTTTTGGAGGGAAATTACCATTCTTAGAAACGGACGAAAATTTCCATAACCGAATTCCATTTCTGGAGGGAAATTACCACTCTCAGAAACGAATGGAAATTTTCATAACCGAATTCTATTTCTGGAGGGAAATTACCACTCTCAGAAACGAATTCAAATTTCCAGAACCAAATTTCATTTCTGAAGGGAAATTTCAATTCTGAGAATCGAAAGGAAATTTTCATAAACCAATCCCATTTTGAAGGGAAATTACCATTCTCAGAAACAAAGGGTAATTTCAATTCTGAGAATGAAAATTTCTAGAAACAAAGTTAAATTTCCTACTCCGAAGGGACATTTCCATAAACCAATTCCATTTTGAAGGGAAATTACCATTCTCAAAAACATAGGGTAATTTTGATTCTGAGAATGAAAATTTCTAGAAACAAAGGGAAATTTCCTACTCAGAAGGGACATTTCCTGAAACGTATTTTATTTCTGGAAGGAAATTACCATTCTCGAAAACGGAGGGAAATTTCCAGAAGCGAAATCCATTTCTGAAGGGAAATTTTAATTCTGAGAAACGAAGGGAAATTTCCATAAACCAATTCCATTTTGAATGGAAATTACCATTCTCAGAAACAAAGGGTAATTTTGATTCTGAGAATGAAAATTTCTAGAAACAAAGGGAAATTTCCTACTCAGAAGGGACATTTCCTGAAACGTATTTTATTTCTGGAAGGAAATTACCATTCTCAGAATCGGAGCGAAATTTCCAGAAGCGAAATCCATTTCTGAAATGAAATTTTCAATTCTGAGAATACGAAGGGAAATTTTCCATAAACCAATTCCATTTTGAAGGGAAATTACGATTCTCAGAAACAAAGGAGTAATTTGATTCTGAGAATGAAAATTTCTAGAAACAAAGGGAAATTTCCTACTCAGAAGGGACATTTCCTGAAACGTATTTATTTCTGGAAGGAAATTACCATTCTCAGAATCGGAGGGAAATTTCCAGAAGCGAAATCCATTTCTGAAAGGAAATTTTAATTCTGAGAAACGAAGGGAAATTTCCATAAACCAATTCCATTTTGAATGGAAATTACCATTCTCAGAAACAAAGGGTAATTTTGATTCTGAGAATGAAAATTTCTAGAAACAAAGTTAAATTTCCTACTCCGAAGGGACATTTCCATAAACCAATTCCATTTTGAAGGGAAATTACGATTCTCAGAAACAAAGAGTAATTTCAATTCTGAGAATGAAAATTTCTAGAAACAAAGGGAAATTTCCTACTCCGAAGGGACATTTCCTGAAACGTATTTCATTTCTGGAGGGAAATTACCATTCTCGGAAACGGAGGGAAATTTCCAGAAGCGAAATCCATTTCTGAAAGGAAATTTTAATTCTGAGAAACGAAGGGAAATTTCCATAAACCAATTCCATTTTGAAGGGAAATTACTATTATCAGAAACATAGGGTAATTTTGATTCTGAGAATGAAAATTTCTAGAAACAAAGGGAAATTTCCTACTCAGAAGGGACATTTCCATAAACCAATTCCATTTTGAAGGGAAATTACCATTCTCAAAAACATAGGGTAATTTTGATTCTGAGAATGAAAATTTCTAGAAACAAAGGGAAATTTCCTACTCAGAAGGGACATCTCCTGAAACGTATTTTATTTCTGGAAGGAAATTACCATTCTCAGAATCGGAGCGAAATTTCCAGAAGCGAAATCCATTTCTGAATGAAAATTTCAATTCTGAGAATAGAAGGGAAATTTTCATAAACCAATTCCATTTTGAAGGGAAATTACCATTCTCAGAAACAAAGGGTAATTTTGATTCTGAGAATGAAAATTTCTAGAAACAAAGTTAAATTTCCTACTCCGAAGTGACATTTCCATAAACCAATTCCATTTTGAAGGGAAATTACCATTCTCAAAAACATAGGGTAATTTTGATTCTGAGAATGAAAATTTCTAGAAACAAAGGGAAATTTCCTACTCAGAAGGGACATTTCCTGAAACGTATTTCATTTCTGGAGGGAAATTACCATTCTCGGAAACGGAGGGAAATTTCCAGAAGCGAAATCCATTTCTGAAAGGAAATTTTAATTCTGAGAAACGAAGGGAAATTTCCATAAACCAATTCCATTTTGAAGGGAAATTACCATTCTCAGAAACATAGGGTAATTTTGATTCTGAGAATGAAAATTTCTAGAAACAAAGGGAAATTTCCTACTCAGAAGGGACATTTCCTGAAACGTATTTTATTTCTGGAAGGAAATTACCATTCTCGAAAACGGAGGGAAATTTCCAGAAGCGAAATCCATTTCTGAAGGGAAATTTTAATTCTGAGAAACGAAGGGAAATTACCATTCTCAGAAACAAAGGGAAATTTCCTACTCAGAAGGGACATCTCCTGAAACGTATTTTATTTCTGGAAGGAAATTACCATTCTCAGAATCGGATGGAAATTTCCAGAAGCGAAATCCATTTCTGAAGGGAAATTTTAATTCTGAGAAACGAAGGGAAATTTCCATAAACCAATTCCATTTTGAATGGAAATTACCATTCTCAGAAACAAAGGGTAATTTTGATTCTGAGAATGAAAATTTCTAGAAACAAAGTTAAATTTCCTACTCCGAAGGGACATTTCCATAAACCAATTCCATTTTGAAGGGAAATTACGATTCTCAGAAACAAAGAGTAATTTCAATTCTGAGAATGAAAATTTCTAGAAACAAAGGGAAATTTCCTACTCCGAAGGGACATTTCCTGAAACGTATTTTATTTCTGGAAGGAAATTACCATTCTCGAAAACGGAGGGAAATTTCCAGAAGCGAAATCCATTTCTGAAGGGAAATTTTAATTCTGAGAAACGAAGGGAAATTACCATTCTCAGAAACAAAGGGAAATTTCCTACTCAGAAGGGACATCTCCTGAAACGTATTTTATTTCTGGAAGGAAATTACCATTCTCAGAATCGGATGGAAATTTCCAGAAGCGAAATCCATTTCTGAAGGGAAATTTTAATTCTGAGAAACGAAGGGAAATTTCCATAAACCAATTCCATTTTGAATGGAAATTACCATTCTCAGAAACAAAGGGTAATTTTGATTCTGAGAATGAAAATTTCTAGAAACAAAGGGAAATTTCCTACTCCGAAGGGACATTTCCTGAAACGTATTTCATTTCTGGAGGGAAATTACCATTCTCGGAAACGGAGGGAAATTTCCAGAAGCGAAATCCATTTCTGAAAGGAAATTTTAATTCTGAGAAACGAAGGGAAATTTCCATAAACCAATTCCATTTTGAATGGAAATTACCATTCTCAGAAACAAAGGGTAATTTTGATTCTGAGAATGAAAATTTCTAGAAACAAAGTTAAATTTCCTACTCCGAAGGGACATTTCCATAAACCAATTCCATTTTGAAGGGAAATTACTATTATCAGAAACATAGGGTAATTTTGATTCTGAGAATGAAAATTTCTAGAAACAAAGGGAAATTTCCTACTCAGAAGGGACATTTCCATAAACCAATTCCATTTTGAAGGGAAATTACCATTCTCAGAAACAAAGGGTAATTTTGATTCTGAGAATGAAAATTTCTAGAAACAAAGTTAAATTTCCTACTCCGAAGTGACATTTCCATAAACCAATTCCATTTTGAAGGGAAATTACCATTCTCAAAAACATAGGGTAATTTTGATTCTGAGAATGAAAATTTCTAGAAACAAAGGGAAATTTCCTACTCAGAAGGGACATTTCCTGAAACGTATTTCATTTCTGGAGGGAAATTACCATTCTCGGAAACGGAGGGAAATTTCCAGAAGCGAAATCCATTTCTGAAAGGAAATTTTAATTCTGAGAAACGAAGGGAAATTTCCATAAACCAATTCCATTTTGAAGGGAAATTACCATTCTCAGAAACATAGGGTAATTTTGATTCTGAGAATGAAAATTTCTAGAAACAAAGGGAAATTTCCTACTCAGAAGGGACATTTCCTGAAACGTATTTTATTTCTGGAAGGAAATTACCATTCTCGAAAACGGAGGGAAATTTCCAGAAGCGAAATCCATTTCTGAAGGGAAATTTTAATTCTGAGAAACGAAGGGAAATTACCATTCTCAGAAACAAAGGGAAATTTCCTACTCAGAAGGGACATCTCCTGAAACGTATTTTATTTCTGGAAGGAAATTACCATTCTCAGAATCGGATGGAAATTTCCAGAAGCGAAATCCATTTCTGAAGGGAAATTTTAATTCTGAGAAACGAAGGGAAATTTCCATAAACCAATTCCATTTTGAATGGAAATTACCATTCTCAGAAACAAAGGGTAATTTTGATTCTGAGAATGAAAATTTCTAGAAACAAAGTTAAATTTCCTACTCCGAAGGGACATTTCCATAAACCAATTCCATTTTGAAGGGAAATTACCATTCTCAGAAACATAGGGTAATTTTGATTCTGAGAATGAAAATTTCTAGAAACAAAGGGAAATTTCCTACTCAGAAGGGACATTTCCTGAAACGTATTTTATTTCTGGAAGGAAATTACCATTCTCGAAAACGGAGGGAAATTTCCAGAAGCGAAATCCATTTCTGAAGGGAAATTTTAATTCTGAGAAACGAAGGGAAATTTCCATAAACCAATTCCATTTTGAATGGAAATTACCATTCTCAGAAACAAAGAGTAATTTCAATTCTGAGAATGAAAATTTCTAGAAACAAAGGGAAATTTCCTACTCCGAAGGGACATTTCCTGAAACGTATTTCATTTCTGGAGGGAAATTACCATTCTCGGAAACGGAGGGAAATTTCCAGAAGCGAAATCCATTTCTGAAGGGAAATTTTAATTCTGAGAAACGAAGGGAAATTTCCATAAACCAATTCCATTTTGAAGGGAAATTACCATTCTCAGAAACAAAGGGTAATTTCAATTCTGAGAATGAAAATTTCTAGAAACAAAGGGAAATTTCCTACTCCGAAGGGACATTTCCTGAAACGTATTTCATTTCTGGAGGGAAATTACCATTCTCGGAAACGGAGGGAAATTTCCAGAAGCGAAATCCATTTCTGAAAGGAAATTTTAATTCTGAGAAACGAAGGGAAATTTCCATAAACCAATTCCATTTTGAAGGGAAATTACCATTCTCAGAAACATAGGGTAATTTTGATTCTGAGAATGAAAATTTCTAGAAACAAAGGGAAATTTCCTACTCCGAAGGGACATTTCCTGAAACGTATTTCATTTCTGGAGGGAAATTACCATTCTCGGAAACGGAGGGAAATTTCCAGAAGCGAAATCCATTTCTGAAAGGAAATTTTAATTCTGAGAAACGAAGGGAAATTTCCATAAACCAATTCCATTTTGAAGGGAAATTACCATTCTCAGAAACAATAGGGTAATTTCAATTCTGAGAATGAAAATTTCTAGAAACAAAGGGAAATTTCCTACTCCAGAAGGGACATTTCCTGAAACGTATTTTATTTCTGGAAGGAAATTACCATTCTCGGAAAACGGAGGGAAATTTCCAGAAGCGAAATCCATTTCTGAAAGGGAAATTTTAATTCTGAGAAACGAAGGGAAATTTCCATAAACCAATTCCATTTTGAATGGAAATTACCATTCTCAGAAACAAAGGGTAATTTTGATTCTGAGAATGAAAATTTCTAGAAAAAAGTTAAATTTCCTACTCCGAAGGGACATTTCTATAAACCAATTCCATTTTGATGGGAAATTACGATTCTCAGAAACAAAGAGTAATTTCAATTCTGAGAATGAAAATTTCTAGAAACTTAGGGAAATTTCCTACTCCGAAGGGACATTTCCTGAAACGTATTTCATTTCTGGAGGGAAATTACCATTCTCGGAAACGGAGGGAAATTTCCAGAAGCGAAATCCATTTCTGAAAGGAAATTTTAATTCTGAGAAACGAAGGGAAATTTCCATAAACCAATTCCATTTTGAAGGGAAATTACCATTCTCAGAAACATAGGGTAATTTTGATTCTGAGAATGAAAATTTCTAGAAACATAGGGAAATTTCCTACTCAGAAGGGACATTTCCTGAAACGTATTTCATTTCTGGAGGGAAATTACCATTCTCGGAAACGGAGGGAAATTTCCAGAAGCGAAATCCATTTCTGAAAGGAAATTTTTATTCTGAGAAACGAAGGGAAATTTCCATAAACCAATTCCATTTTGAAGGGAAATTACCATTCTCAGAAACATAGGGTAATTTTGATTCTGAGAATGAAAATTTCTAGAAACAAAGGGAAATTTCCTACTCAGAAGGGACATTTCCTGAAACGTATTTTATTTCTGGAAGGAAATTACCATTCTCGAAAACGGAGGGAAATTTCCAGAAGCGAAATCCATTTCTGAAGGGAAATTTTAATTCTGAGAAACGAAGGGAAATTTCCATAAACCAATTCCATTTTGAATGGAAATTACCATTCTCAGAAACAAAGGGTAATTTTGATTCTGAGAATGAAAATTTCTAGAAACAAAGTTAAATTTCCTACTCCGAAGGGACATTTCCATAAACCAATTCCATTTTGAAGGGAAATTACGATTCTCAGAAACAAAGAGTAATTTCAATTCTGAGAATGAAAATTTCTAGAAACAAAGGGAAATTTCCTACTCCGAAGGGACATTTCCTGAAACGTATTTCATTTCTGGAGGGAAATTACCATTCTCGGAAACGGAGGGAAATTTCCAGAAGCGAAATCCATTTCTGAAAGGAAATTTTAATTCTGAGAAACGAAGGGAAATTTCCATAAACCAATTCCATTTTGAATGGAAATTACCATTCTCAGAAACAAAGGGTAATTTTGATTCTGAGAATGAAAATTTCTAGAAACAAAGTTAAATTTCCTACTCCGAAGGGACATTTCCATAAACCAATTCCATTTTGAAGGGAAATTACCATTCTCAAAAACATAGGGTAATTTTGATTCTGAGAATGAAAATTTCTAGAAACAAAGGGAAATTTCCTACTCCGATGGGACACTTCCTGAAACGTATTTCATTTCTTGAGGGAAATTACCATTCTCAGAAAAGGAGGAAAATTTCCAGAAGCGAAATCCATTTCTGAAGGGAAATTTCAATTCTGAGAACCGAAGGGGAATTTCCTTAAACCAATTCCATTTTGAAGGGAAATTACCATTCTCAGAAACAAAGGGTAATTTCAATTCTGAGAATGAAAATTTCCAGAAACAAAGGGAAATTTCCTACTCCGAAGGGATATTTCCTGAAACGTATTTCATTTCTGGAGGGAAATTACTATTCTCAGAAAAGGAGGGAAATTTCCAGAAGCGAAATCCATTTCTGAAGGGAAATTTCAATTCTGAGAATCGAAGGGAAATTTTCATAAACAAATTCCATTTTGAAGGGAAATTACCATTCTCAAAAACAAAGGATAATTTCAATTCTGAGAATGAAAATTTTTAGAAACAAAGGAAATTTCCTACTCCGAAGGGACATTTCCTGAAACGTATTTCATTTCTGGAGGGAAATTACCATTCTCAGGAAAGGAGGGAAATATCCAGAAGCGAAATCGATTTCTGAAGGGAAATTTCAATATTGAGAATGAAAATTTCTAGAAACAACGGGAAATTTCCTACTCTGATGGGACATTTCCTGAAACGTATTTCATTTCTGGAGGGAAAGTCTCAGAAACGAAGGGAAATTTCAATTCTGAGAACGAAAATTTCCAGAAACAAAGGGAAATTTCCATTCTCAGAAAAGGAGGGAAATTTGCAGAAGCGAAATCCATTTCTGAAGGGAAATTTTCATAAACCAATTCCATTTTGAAGGGAAATTGCCATTCTCAGAAACAAAGGGTAATTTCAATTCTGAGAATGAAAATTTCCAGAAACAAAGGGAAATTTCCTACTCCGAAGGGAAATTTCCTGAAACGTATTTCATTTTTGGAGGGAAATTACCATTCTTAGAACCGGACGAATATTTCCATAACCGAATTCCATTTCTGGCAGGAAATTACCACTCTCAGAAACGAATTGAAATTTACAGAACCAAATTTCATTTCTGAAGGGAAATTTCAATATTGAGAATGAAAATTTCTAGAAACAACGGGAAATTTCCTACTCCGATGGGACATTTCCTGAAACGTATTTCATTTCTGGATGGAAATTACTATTCTCAGAAACGTAGGGAAATTTCCAGAAGCGACTTCCATTTCTGAAGAGAAATTTCAATTCTAAGAATGAAAATTTCTAGAAATGAAGGTAAATTTTGAGAAATGAAGGGAAATTTTCAGAAGCGATTTCCATTTCTGGAGGGAAATTACCACTCTCAGAAACGAATAGAAATTTTCAGAATCGATTTCCATTTCTGGAGGGAAATTACCATTCTCAGAAAAGGAGGGAAATTTCCAGAAGCGAAATCCATTTCTGAAGGGAAATTTCAATTCTGAGAATCGAAGGGAAATTTTCATAAACAAATTCCATTTCTGGAGGGTAATTACCATTCTCAGAAAAGGAGGGAAATTTCCAGAAGCGAAATCCATTTCTGAAGGGAAATTTCTATTCTATGAATGAAAATTTCTAGAATGAAGGTAAATTTTCAGAAATGAAGGGAAATTTTCAGAATCGATTTCCATTTCTGGAGGGAAATTACCACTCTCAGAAACGAATGGAAATTTTCAGAATCGAATTCCATTTCTGAAGGGAAATTACTATTCTCAGAAATAAAGGGTAATTTCAATTCTGAGAATGAAAATTTCCAGGAACAAAGGGAAATTTCCTACTCCGAAGTGACATTTCCTGAAACGTATTTCATTTCTGGAGGGAAATTACTATTCTCAGAAACGTAGGGAAATTTCCAGAAGCGACTTCCATTTCTGAAGGGAAATTTCAATTCTGAGAACCGAAGGGGAATTTCCATAAACCAATTCCATTTTGAAGGGAATTTACCATTCTCAGAAACAAAGGGTAATTTCAATTCTGAGAATGAAAATTTCCAGAAACAAAGGGAAATTTCCTACTCCGAAGGGATATTTCCTGAAACGTATTTCATTTCTGGAGGGAAATTACTATTCTCAGAAAAGGAGGGAAATTTCCAGAAGCGAAATCCATTTCTGAAGGGAAATTTCAATTCTGAGAATCGAAGGGAAATTTTCATAAACAAATTCCATTTTGAAGGGAAATTACCATTCTCAAAAACAAAGGATAATTTCAATTCTGAGAATGAAAATTTCTAGAAACAAAGTAAATTTTCAGAAATAAAGGGAAATTTTTAGATGCATAGGGAAATTTCCAGAAACGTATTTCATTTCTGGATGGAAATTACTATTCTCAGAAACGTAGGGAAATTTCCAGAAGCGACTTCCATTTCTGAAGTGAAATTTCAATTCTAAGAATGAAAATTTCTAGAAATGAAGGTAAATTTTGAGAAATGAAGGGAAATTTTCAGAAGCGATTTCCATTTCTGGAGGGAAATTACCACTCTCAGAAACGAATAGAAATTTTCAGAATCGATTTCCATTTCTGGAGGGAAATTACCATTCTCAGAAAAGGAGGGAAATTTCCAGAAGCGAAATCCATTTCTGAAGGGAAATTTCAATTCTGAGAATCGAAGGGAAATTTTCATAAACAAATTCCATTTCTGGAGGGAAATTACCACTCTCAGAAACGAATTGAAATTTCCAGAACCAAATTCCATTTCTGAAGGGAAATTTCAATTTTGAGAATGAAAATTTATAGAAACAACGGGAAATTTCCTACTCCGATGGGACATTTCCTGAAACGTATTTCATTTCTGGAGGGATATTACTATTCTCAGAAAACGATGGAAATTTCCAGAAGCGTAATCCATTTCTGAAGGGAAATTTCAATTCTAAGAATCGAAGGGAAATTTTCATAAACCAATTCCATATTGAAGGGAAATTACCATTCTCAGGAACAAAGGGTAATTTCAATTCTGAGAATGATAATTTCTAGAAACCAAGTAAATTTTCAGAAATGAAGGGAAATTTCCAGAAACGTATTTCAATTCTGGATAGAAATTCCTATTCTCAGAAACGTAGGGAAATTTGCAGAAGCGACTTCCATTTCTGACGGGAAATTTCAATTCTAAGAATGAAAATTTCTAGAAATGAAGGTAAATTTTCAGAAATGAAGGGAAATTTTCAGAATCGATTTCCATTTCTGCAGGGATATTACCATTCTCAGAAAAGGAGGGAAATTTCCAGAAGCGAAATCCATTTCTGAAGGGAAATTACCATTCTCAGAAAAGGTGGGAAATTTCCAGAAGTGAAATCCATTTCTGAAGGGATATTTCAATTCTGAGAACCGAAGGGGAATCTCCATAAACCAATTCCATTTTGAAGAGAAATTACCATTCTCGGAAACAAAGGGTAATTTCAATTCTGAGAATGAAAATTTCCATAAACAAAGGGAAATTTCCTACTCCGACGTGACATTTCCGAAGGGAAATTTTCATAACCGAATTCCATTTCTGGAGGGAAATTACCACTCTCAGAAACGAATTCAAATTTCCAGAACCAAATTCCATTTCTGAAGGGAAATTTCAATTTTGAGAATGAAAATTTCTAGAAACAACGGGAAATTTCCTACTCCGATGGGACATTTCCTATAACGTATTTCATTTCTGGAGGGAAATTACCATTGTCAGAAAAGGAGGGAAATCTCCAGAAGCGAAATCTATTTCTGAAGGGAAATTTCAATTCTAAGAATGAAAATTTCTAGAAATGAAGGTAAATTTTCAGAAATGAAGGGAAATATTCAGAATCGATTTCCATTTCTGGAGGGAAATTACCACTCTCAGAAACGAATGGAAATTTTCATAACCGAATTCCATTTCTGGAGGGAAATTACCACTCTCAGAAACGAATTCAAATTTCCAGAACCAAATTCCATTTCTGAAGGGAAATTTCAATTCTGAGAATCGAAAGGAAATTTTCATAAACCAATCCCATTTTGAAGGGAAATTACCATTCTCAGAAACAAAGGGTAATTTCAATTCTAAGAATGAAAATTTCCATAAACAAAGGGAAATTTCCTACTCCGACGTGACATTTCCGAAGGGAAATTTTCAGAAGCGATTTCCATTTCTGGAGGGAAATTACCACTCTCAGAAACGAATAGAAATTTTCAGAATCGATTTCCATTTCTGGAGGGAAATTACCATTCTCAGAAAAGGAGGGAAATTTCCAGAAGCGAAATCCATTTCTGAAGGGAAATTTCAATTCTGAGAATCGAAGGGAAATTTTCATAAACAAATTCCATTTCTGGAGGGAAATTACCACTCTCAGAAACGAATTGAAATTTCCAGAACCAAATTCCATTTCTGAAGGGAAATTTCAATTTTGAGAATGAAAATTTATAGAAACAACGGGAAATTTCCTACTCCGATGGGACATTTCCTGAAACGTATTTCATTTCTGGAGGCATATTACTATTCTCAGAAAACGATGGAAATTTCCAGAAGCGTAATCCATTTCTGAAGGGAAATTTCAATTCTAAGAATCGAAGGGAAATTTTCATAAACCAATTCCATATTGAAGGGAAATTACCATTCTCAGGAACAAAGGGTAATTTCAATTCTGAGAATGATAATTTCTAGAAACAAAGTAAATTTTCAGAAATGAAGGGAAATTTCCAGAAACGTATTTCAATTCTGGATAGAAATTCCTATTCTCAGAAACGTAGGGAAATTTGCAGAAGCGACTTCCATTTCTGACGGGAAATTTCAATTCTAAGAATGAAAATTTCTAGAAATGAAGGTAAATTTTCAGAAATGAAGGGAAATTTTCAGAATCGATTTCCATTTCTGCAGGGATATTACCATTCTCAGAAAAGGAGGGAAATTTCCAGAAGCGAAATCCATTTCTGAAGGGAAATTACCATTCTCAGAAAAGGTGGGAAATTTCCAGAAGTGAAATCCATTTCTGAAGGGATATTTCAATTCTGAGAACCGAAGGGGAATCTCCATAAACCAATTCCATTTTGAAGAGAAATTACCATTCTCGGAAACAAAGGGTAATTTCAATTCTGAGAATGAAAATTTCTAGAAACAAAGGGAAATTTCCTACTCCGAAGGGACATTTCCTGAAACGTATTTCATTTCTGGAGGGAAATTACCATTCTCGGAAACGGAGGGAAATTTCCAGAAGCGAAATCCATTTCTGAAAGGAAATTTTAATTCTGAGAAACGAAGGGAAATTTCCATAAACCAATTCCATTTTGAAGGGAAATTACTATTATCAGAAACATAGGGTAATTTTGATTCTGAGAATGAAAATTTCCAGAAACAAAGGGAAATTTCCTACTCCGAAGGGATATTTCCTGAAACGTATTTCATTTCTGGAGGGAAATTACTATTCTCAGAAAAGGAGGGAAATTTCCAGAAGCGAAATCCATTTCTGAAGGGAAATTTCAATTCTGAGAATGAAAATTTCTAGAAACAAAGTAAATTTTCAGAAATAAAGGGAAATTTTTAGATGCATAGGGAAATTTCCAGAAACGTATTTCATTTCTGGATGGAAATTACTATTCTCAGAAACGTAGGGAAATTTCCAGAAGCGACTTCCATTTCTGAAGTGAAATTTCAATTCTAAGAATGAAAATTTCTAGAAATGAAGGTAAATTTTGAGAAATGAAGGGAAATTTTCAGAAGCGATTTCCATTTCTGGAGGGAAATTACCACTCTCAGAAACGAATAGAAATTTTCAGAATCGATTTCCATTTCTGGAGGGAAATTACCATTCTCAGAAAAGGAGGGAAATTTCCAGAAGCGAAATCCATTTCTGAAGGGAAATTTCAATTCTGAGAATCGAAGGGAAATTTTCATAAACAAATTCCATTTCTGGAGGGAAATTACCACTCTCAGAAACGAATTGAAATTTCCAGAACCAAATTCCATTTCTGAAGGGAAATTTCATTTTGAGAATGAAAATTTATAGAAACAACGGGAAATTTCCTACTCCGATGGGACATTTCCTGAAACGTATTTCATTTCTGGAGGGATATTACTATTCTCAGAAACGATGGAAATTCCAGAAGTCGTAATCCATTCTGAAGGGAAATTGTCAATTCTAAGAATCGAAGGGAAATTTCATAAACCAATTCCATATTGAAGGGAAATTACCATTCTCAGGAACAAAGGGTAATTTCAATTCTGAGAATGATAATTCTAGAAACCAAGTAAATTTTCAGAAATGAAGGGAAATTTCCAGAAACGTATTCAATTCTGGATAGAAATTCCTATTCTCAGAAACGTAGGGAAATTGCAGAAGCGACTTCCATTTCTGACGGGAAATTTCAATTCTAAGAATGAAAATTTCTAGAAATGAAGGTAAATTTTCAGAAATGAAGGGAAATTTTCAGAATCGATTTCCATTTCTGCAGGGATATTACCATTCTCAGAAAAGGAGGGAAATTTCCAGAAGCGAAATCCATTTCTGAAGGGAAATTACCATTCTCAGAAAAGGTGGGAAATTTCCAGAAGTGAAATCCATTTCTGAAGGGATATTTCAATTCTGAGAACCGAAGGGGAATCTCCATAAACCAATTCCATTTTGAAGAGAAATTACCATTCTCGGAAACAAAGGGTAATTTCAATTCTGAGAATGAAAATTTCCATAAACAAAGGGAAATTTCCTACTCCGACGTGACATTTCCGAAGGGAAATTTTCATAACCGAATTCCATTTCTGGAGGGAAATTACCACTCTCAGAAACGAATTCAAATTTCCAGAACCAAATTCCATTTCTGAAGGGAAATTTCAATTTTGAGAATGAAAATTTCTAGAAACAACGGGAAATTTCCTACTCCGATGGGACATTTCCTATAACGTATTTCATTTCTGGAGGGAAATTACCATTGTCAGAAAAGGAGGGAAATCTCCAGAAGCGAAATCTATTTCTGAAGGGAAATTTCAATTCTAAGAATGAAAATTTCTAGAAATGAAGGTAAATTTTCAGAAATGAAGGGAAATATTCAGAATCGATTTCCATTTCTGGAGGGAAATTACCACTCTCAGAAACGAATGGAAATTTTCATAACCGAATTCCATTTCTGGAGGGAAATTACCACTCTCAGAAACGAATTCAAATTTCCAGAACCAAATTCCATTTCTGAAGGGAAATTTCAATTCTGAGAATCGAAAGGAAATTTTCATAAACCAATCCCATTTTGAAGGGAAATTACCATTCTCAGAAACAAAGGGTAATTTCAATTCTGAGAATGAAAATTTCTAGATACAACGGGAAATTTCCTACTCCGATGGGACACTTCCTGAAACGTATTTCATTTCTGGAGGGAAATTACCATTCTCAGAAAAGGAGGGAAATTTGCAGAAGCGAAATCCATTTCTGAAGGGAAATTTCAATTCTGAGAATCGAAGGGAAATTTTCATAAACCAATTCCATTTTGAAGGGAAATTGCCATTCTCAGAAACAAAGGGTAATTTCAATTCTGAGAATGAAAATTTCCAGAAACAAAGGGTAATTTCAATTCTGAGAATGAAAATTTCTAGATACAACGGGAAATTTCCTACTCCGATGGGACACTTCCTGAAACGTATTTCATTTCTGGAGGGAAATTACCATTCTCAGAAAACGATGGAAATTTCCAGAAGCGAAATCCATTTCTGAAGGGAAATTTCAATTCTGAGAATCGAAGGCAATTTTTCATAAACCAATTCCATTTTGAAGGGTAATTACCATTCTCAGAAACAAAGGGTAATTTCAATTCTGAGAATGAAAATTTCCAGAAACAAAGGGAAATTTCCTACTCCGAAGGGACATTTCCTGAAACGTATTTCATTTTTGGAGGGAAATTACCATTCTTAGAAACGGACGAAAATTTCCATAACCGAATTCCATTTCTGGAGGGAAATTACCACTCTCAGAAACGAATGGAAATTTTCATAACCGAATTCTATTTCTGGAGGGAAATTACCACTCTCAGAAACGAATTCAAATTTCCAGAACCAAATTTCATTTCTGAAGGGAAATTTCAATTCTGAGAATCGAAAGGAAATTTTCATAAACCAATCCCATTTTGAAGGGAAATTACCATTCTCAGAAACAAAGGGTAATTTCAATTCTGAGAATGAAAATTTCTAGAAACAAAGTTAAATTTCCTACTCCGAAGGGACATTTCCATAAACCAATTCCATTTTGAAGGGAAATTACCATTCTCAAAACATAGGGTAATTTTGATTCTGAGAATGAAAATTTCTAGAAACAAGGGAAATTTCCTACTCAGAAGGGACATTTCCTGAAACTCCCCTTTCCAAC
>JACCIA010000197.1:0-21894 GCA_018906985.1 Apocrypta bakeri | reverse complement strand
TCTATCGATAATGCACCCGGTAACTGCCCTATACAGTTAAAATAGCCGGATATAATGATTTCCGTTTCACCTCGTTTTTGAACGTTTCAGCTCGTGAAAAGCACAAAAACGAGGAGAAAATAAAATCTTCGTTTTCAATGTTATTTTCTTATTCTAGGTGCAATTTCGCTTTGTATTACGAAATTATCAATAAATTCTACTCGATATTGCACCCTGCAACTGATCTATGCAGTATATATAGTCAGATTTTACGTTTTCGCTCTCACCTCCTATACACCGATTCAACGACAGAAATGCTCATTTTCTATGTTTGTATATTATTCTAGGTGCAATTTCGCTTTGCATTACGTATTTCTTAACTGCCTCTATTCGATAATGCACCCGGTAACTGCCCTATACAGTTAAAATAGCCGTATATAGTGATTTCCGTTTCTCCTCGTTTTTAAACGTTTCAGCTCGTGAAAAGCTCAAAAACGAGGAGAAAACAAAATCTCCGTTTTCGATGTTATTTTCTTATTCTAGGTGCAATTTCGCTTTGTATTACGAAATTATCAATAAATTCTACTCGATATTGCACCCTGCAACTGCTCTATGCAGTATAGATAGTCAGATTTTACGTTTTCGCTCTCACCTCCTATACACCGATTCAACGACAGAAATGCTCATTTTCTATGTTTGTATATTATTCTAGGTGCAATTTCGCTTTGCATTACGTATTTCTTAACTGCCTCTATTCGATAATGCACCCGGTAACTGCCCTATACAGTTAAAATAGCCGTATATAGTGATTTCCGTTTCTCCTCGTTTTTAAACGTTTCAGCTCGTGAAAAGCTCAAAAACGAGGAGAAAACAAAATCTCCGTTTTCGATGTTATTTTCTTATTCTAGGTGCAATTTCGCTTTGTATTACGAAATTATCAATAAATTCTACTCGATATTGCACCCTGCAACTGCTCTATGCAGTATAGATAGTCAGATTTTACGTTTTCGCTCTCACCTCCTATACACCGATTCAACGACAGAAATGCTCATTTTCTATGTTTGTATATTATTCTAGGTGCAATTTCGCTTTGCATTACGTATTTCTTAACTGCCTCTATTCGATAATGCACCCGGTAACTGCCCTATACAGTTAAAATAGCCGGATATAATGATTTCCGTTTCACCTCGTTTTTGAACGTTTCAGCTCGTGAAAAGCACAAAAACGAGGAGAAAATAAAATCTTCGTTTTCAATGTTATTTTCTTATTCTAGGTGCAATTTCGCTTTGTATTACGAAATTATCAATAAATTCTACTCGATATTGCACCCTGCAACTGCTCTATGCAGTATAGATAGTCAGATTTTACGTTTTCGCTCTCACCTCCTATACACCGATTCAACGACAGAAATGCTCATTTTCTATGTTTGTATATTATTCTAGGTGCAATTTCGCTTTGCATTACGTATTTCTTAACTGCCTCTATTCGATAATGCACCCGGTAACTGCCCTATACAGTTAAAATAGCCGGATATAATGATTTCCGTTTCACCTCGTTTTTGAACGTTTCAGCTCGTGAAATGCTCAAAAACGAGGAGAAAAAAAAATCTTTATTTTCGATGTTATTTTCTTATCCTAGGTGCAATTTCGCTTTGTATTACGAAATTATCAATAAATCCTACTCGATATTGCACCCTGCAACTGCTCTATGCAGTATAGATAGTCAGATTTTACGTTTTCGCTCTCACCTCCTATACACCGATTTAACGACAGAAATGCTCATTTTCTATGTTTGTATATTATTCTAGGTGCAATTTCGCTTTGCATTACGTATTTCTTAACTGCCTCTATTCGATAATGCACCCGGTAACTGCCCTATACAGTTAAAATAGCCGGATATAATGATTTCCGTTTCACCTCGTTTTTGAACGTTTCAGCTCGTGAAAAGCACATAAACGAGGAGAAAATAAAATCTTCGTTTTCAATGTTATTTTCTTATTCTAGGTGCAATTTCGCTTTGTATTACGAAATTATCAATAAATTCTACTCGATATTGCACCCTGCAACTGTTCTATGCAGTATAGATAGTCAGATTTTACGTTTTCGCTCTCACCTCCTATACACCGATTCAACGACAGAAATGCTCATTTTCTATGTTTGTATATTATTCTAGGTGCAATTTCGCTTTGCATTACGTATTTCTTAACTGCCTCTATTCGATAATGCACCCGGTAACTGCCCTATACAGTTAAAATAGCCGGATATAATGATTTCCGTTTCACCTCGTTTTTGAACGTTTCAGCTCGTGAAAAGCACATAAACGAGGAGAAAATAAAATCTTCGTTTTCAATGTTATTTTCTTATTCTAGGTGCAATTTCGGCTTTGTATTACGAAATTATCAATAAATTCTACTCGATATTGCACCCTGCAACTGCTCTATGCATTAAGATAGTCAGATTTTACGTTTTCTCTCTCCCTCCTATACACCGATTCAACGACAGAAATGGCTCTATTTGTCTATGTTTGTATATTATTCTAGTGCAATTTCGCTTGCATTCGTATTTCTTACTGCCTTATTCGATATGACACCGGAATTCCCTACATTTAAAGTCCCGTATATAGTGATTTCGTTTTCCTCGTTTTTAACGTCATCTCGTGAAATAAAAAGATGAAAACAAACTTCGTTTCTGTATTTCGGCACTTAAACAAAACCGTTTCAACGATCATTTTAATGCATACAGCATTGGACATACCAACGTTCAGGAACATTTCTTGATGTTAATGGACGGTGAATTACCAGATAAAACAACTTAAAATAGAAATGAGCAATACAGGATCTGATACGCATGTGAAACCGTTAAACGTAGTATTGTTACATCTGACCATTTGAACGGCATACATGATTGGTACAGTCCAGAACCGGTTAGAAGCAGTCTAACTGTTCATATTGCAAGGCGAACTCATGGTTAGAAATCAATAAAACAAGGTACGAGCAATACAGGTTCTGATAAGCATCTTAAACTGTTCAACCTACTATCGTTACATCTAACCATTTTAACTGCATACAGCATTGGAACAGTAAACAACTGGTTCAGGAACAATTTCCTTGGTGGTAATGGACGGCGAAATACCAGATAAAACACTTAAACTAGAAAATGAGCAATACAGGCATCTGATACGCATGTGAAACCAGTTAAACGTAGTATTGTTACATATGATCATTTTAACTGCATACATGGCTGGTACAGTCCAGAACTGGTTTAGAACATTCAAATTGTTATATTGCAAGGCGAACTCATGGTTAGAAATCAATAAAATAAAGTACGAGCAAGACAGGTTCTGATAAGCATCTTAAACTGGTAAACCTAGTATCGTTACATCTAACCATTTTAACTGCATACAGCATTGGAACAGTACACAACTGGTTCAGGAACAATTTCCTTGGTGGTAATGGACGGTGAAATACCAGATAAAACACTTAAACTAGAAAATGAGCAATACAGGATCTGATACGCATGTGAAACCGTTAAACGTAGTATTGTTACATCTGACCATTTTAACGTGCATACATGACTGGTACAGTCCAGAACTGGTTAGAAGCAGTCTAACTGTTCATATTGCAAGGCGAACTCATGGTTAGAAATCAATAAAACAAAGTACGAGCAATACAGGTTCTGATAAGCATCTTAAACTGTTAAACCTACTATCGTTACATCTAACCATTTTAACTGCATACAGCATTGGAACAGTACACAACTGGTTCAGGAACAATTTCCTTAGTGGTAATGGACGGTGAAATACCAGATAAAACACTTAAACTAGAAAATGAGCAATACAGGATCTGATACGCATGTGAAACCAGTTAAACGTAGTATTGTTACATCTGATCATTTTAACTGCATACATGACTGGTACAGTCCAGAACTGGTTAGAAGCATTCAAATTGTTCATATTGCAAGGCGAACTCATGGTTAGAAATCAATAAAACAAAGTACGAGCAATACAGGTTCTGATAAGCATCTTAAACTGGTAAACCTAGTATCGTTACATCTAACCATTTTAACTGCATACAGCATTGGAACAGTACACAACTGGTTCAGGAACAATTTCCTTGGTGGTAATGGACGGTGAAATACCAGATAAAACACTTAAACTAGAAAATGAGCAATACAGGATCTGATAAGCATGTGAAACCGTTAAACGTAGTATTGTTACATCTGACCATTTGAACGGCATACATGATTGGTACAGTCCAGAACTGGTTTAGAAGCATTCAAATTGTTCATATTGCAAGGCGAACTCATGGTTAGAAATCAATAAAACAAAGTACGAGCAATACAGGTTCTGATAAGCATCTTAAACTGTTAAACCTAGTATCGTTACATCTAACCATTTTAACTGCATACAGCATTGGAACAGTACACAACTGGTTCAGGAACAATTTCCTTAGTGGTAATGGACGGTGAAATACCAGATAAAACACTTAAACTAGAAAATGAGCAATACAGGATCTGATACGCATGTGAAACCGTTAAACGTAGTATTGTTACATCTGACCATTTTAACTGCATACATGACTGGTACAGTCCAGAACTGGTTAGAAGCAGTCTAACTGTTCATATTGCAAGGCGAACTCATGGTTAGAAATCAATAAAACAAAGTACGAGCAATACAGGTTCTGATAAGCATCTTAAACTGGTAAACCTAGTATCGTTACATCTAACCATTTTAACTGCATACAGCATTGGAACAGTACACAACTGGTTCAGGAACAATTTCCTTGGTGGTAATGGACGGTGAAATACCAGATAAAACACTTAAACTAGAAAATGAGCAATACAGGATCTGATAAGCATGTGAAACCGTTAAACGTAGTATTGTTACATCTGACCATTTTAACTGCATACATGACTGGTACAGTCCAGAACTGGTTAGAAGCAGTCTAACTGTTCATATTGCAAGGCGAAATCATGGTTAGAAATCAATAAAACAAAGTACGAGCAATACAGGTTCTGATAAGCATCTTAAACTGGTAAACCTAGAATCGTTACATCTAACCATTTTAACTGCATACAGCATTGGAACAGTACACAACTGGTTCAGGAACAATTTCCTTGGTGGTAATGGACGGTGAAATACCAGATAAAACACTTAAACTAGAAAATGAGCAATACAGGATCTGATACGCATGTGAAACCGTTAAACGTAGTATTGTTACATCTGACCATTTGAACTGCATACATGATTGGTACAGTCCAGAACTGGTTAGAAGCAGTCAAATTGTTCATATTGCAAGGCGAACTCATGGTTAGAAATCAATAAAACAAAGTACGAGCAATACAGGTTCTGATAAGCATCTTAAACTGGTAAACCTAGTATCGTTACATCTAACCATTTTAACTGCATACAGCATTGGAACAGTACACAACTGGTTCAGGAACAATTTCCTTAGTGGTAATGGACGGTGAAATACCAGATAAAACACTTAAACTAGAAAATGAGCAATACAGGATCTGATACGCATGTGAAACCGTTAAACGTAGTATTGTTACATCTGACCATTTGAACTGCATACATGATTGGTACAGTCCAGAACTGGTTAGAAGCAGTCTAACTGTTCATATTGCAAGGCGAACTCATGGTTAGAAATCAATAAAACAAAGTACGAGCAATACAGGTTCTGATAAGCATCTTAAACTGGTAAACCTAGTATCGTTACATCTAACCATTTTAACTGCATACAGCATTGGAACAGTACACAACTGGTTCAGGAACAATTTCCTTGGTGGTAATGGACGGTGAAATACCAGATAAAACACTTAAACTAGAAAATGAGCAATACAGGATCTGATACGCATGTGAAACCGTTAAACGTAGTATTGTTACATCTGACCATTTGAACGGCATACATGATTGGTACAGTCCAGAACTGGTTAGAAGCAGTCTAACTGTTCATATTGCAAGGCGAACTCATGGTTAGAAATCAATAAAACAAAGTACGAGCAATACAGGTTCTGATAAGCATCTTAAACTGGTAAACCTAGAATCGTTACATCTAACCATTTTAACTGCATACAGCATTGGAACAGTACACAACTGGTTCAGGAACAATTTCCTTAGTGGTAATGGACGGTGAAATACCAGATAAAACACTTAAACTAGAAAATGAGCAATACAGGATCTGATAAGCATGTGAAACCGTTAAACGTAGTATTGTTACATCTGACCATTTTAACTGCATACATGACTGGTACAGTCCAGAACTGGTTAGAAGCAGTCTAACTGTTCATATTGCAAGGCGAACTCATGGTTAGAAATCAATAAAACAAAGTACGAGCAATACAGGTTCTGATAAGCATCTTAAACTGGTAAACCTAGTATCGTTACATCTAACCATTTTAACTGCATACAGCATTGGAACAGTACACAACTGGTTCAGGAACAATTTCCTTGTGGTAATGGACGGTGAAATACCAGATAAAACACTTAAACTAGAAAATGAGCAATACAGGATCTGATACGCATGTGAAACCGTTAAACGTAGTATTGTTACATCTGACCATTTTAACTGCATACATGATTGGTACAGTCCAGAACTGGTTAGAAGCAGTCTAACTGTTCATATTGCAAGGCGAACTCATGGTTAGAAATCAATAAAACAAAGTACGAGCAATACAGGTTCTGATAAGCATCTTAAACTGGTAAACCTAGTATCGTTACATCTAACCATTTTAACTGCATACAGCATTGGAACAGTACACAACTGGTTCAGGAACAATTTCCTTAGTGGTAATGGACGGTGAAATACCAGATAAAACACTTAAACTAGAAAATGAGCAATACAGGATCTGATAAGCATGTGAAACCGTTAAACGTAGTATTGTTACATCTGACCATTTGAACGGCATACATGATTGGTACAGTCCAGAACTGGTTAGAAGCAGTCTAACTGTTCATATTGCAAGGCGAACTCATGGTTAGAAATCAATAAAACAAAGTACGAGCAATACAGGTTCTGATAAGCATCTTAAACTGGTAAACCTAGTATCGTTACATCTAACCATTTTAACTGCATACAGCATTGGAACAGTACACAACTGGTTCAGGAACAATTTCCTTAGTGGTAATGGACGGTGAAATACCAGATAAAACACTTAAACTAGAAAATGAGCAATACAGGATCTGATACGCATGTGAAACCGTTAAACGTAGTATTGTTACATCTGACCATTTTAACTGCATACATGATTGGTACAGTCCAGAACTGGTTAGAAGCAGTCTAACTGTTCATATTGCAAGGCGAACTCATGGTTAGAAATCAATAAAACAAAGTACGAGCAATACAGGTTCTGATAAGCATCTTAAACTGGTAAACCTAGAATCGTTACATCTAACCATTTTAACTGCATACAGCATTGGAACAGTACACAACTGGTTCAGGAACAATTTCCTTGGTGGTAATGGACGGTGAAATACCAGATAAAACACTTAAACTAGAAAATGAGCAATACAGGATCTGATAAGCATGTGAAACCGTTAAACGTAGTATTGTTACATCTGACCATTTGAACGGCATACATGATTGGTACAGTCCAGAACTGGTTAGAAGCAGTCTAACTGTTCATATTGCAAGGCGAACTCATGGTTAGAAATCAATAAAACAAAGTACGAGCAATACAGGTTCTGATAAGCATCTTAAACTGGTAAACCTAGTATCGTTACTATCTAACCATTTTAACTGCATACAGCATTGGAACAGTACACAACTGGTTCAGGAACAATTTCCTTAGTGGTAATGGACGGTGAAATACCAGATAAAACACTTAAACTAGAAAATGAGCAATACAGGATCTGATAAGCATGTGAAACCGTTAAACGTAGTATTGTTACATCTGACCATTTGAACGGCATACATGATTGGTACAGTCCAGAACTGGTTAGAAGCAGTCTAACTGTTCATATTGCAAGGCGAAATCATGGTTAGAAATCAATAAAACAAAGTACGAGCAATACAGGTTCTGATAAGCATCTTAAACTGGTAAACCTAGAATCGTTACATCTAACCATTTTAACTGCATACAGCATTGGAACAGTACACAACTGGTTCAGGAACAATTTCCTTAGTGGTAATGGACGGTGAAATACCAGATAAAACACTTAAACTAGAAAATGAGCAATACAGGATCTGATACGCATGTGAAACCGTTAAACGTAGTATTGTTACATCTGACCATTTGAACGGCATACATGATTGGTACAGTCCAGAACTGGTTAGAAGCAGTCTAACTGTTCATATTGCAAGGCGAAATCATGGTTAGAAATCAATAAAACAAAGTACGAGCAATACAGGTTCTGATAAGCATCTTAAACTGGTAAACCTAGTATCGTTACATCTAACCATTTTAACTGCATACAGCATTGGAACAGTACACAACTGGTTCAGGAACAATTTCCTTGGTGGTAATGGACGGTGAAATACCAGATAAAACACTTAAACTAGAAAATGAGCAATACAGGATCTGATACGCATGTGAAACCGTTAAACGTAGTATTGTTACATCTGACCATTTGAACTGCATACATGATTGGTACAGTCCAGAACTGGTTTAGAAGCATTCAAATTGTTCATATTGCAAGGCGAACTCATGGTTAGAAATCAATAAAACAAAGTACGAGCAATACAGGTTCTGATAAGCATCTTAAACTGTTAAACCTAGTATCGTTACATCTAACCATTTTAACTGCATACAGCATTGGAACAGTACACAACTGGTTCAGGAACAATTTCCTTAGTGGTAATGGACGGTGAAATACCAGATAAAACACTTAAACTAGAAAATGAGCAATACAGGATCTGATACGCATGTGAAACCGTTAAACGTAGTATTGTTACATCTGACCATTTTAACGGCATACATGATTGGTACAGTCCAGAACTGGTTAGAAGCAGTCAACTGTTCATATTGCAAGGCGAACTCATGGTTAGAAATCAATAAAACAAAGTACGAGCAATACAGGTTCTGATAAGCATCTTAAACTGGTAAACCTAGAATCGTTACATCTAACCATTTTAACTGCATACAGCATTGGAACAGTACACAACTGGTTCAGGAACAATTTCCTTGGTGGTAATGGACGGTGAAATACCAGATAAAACACTTAAACTAGAAAATGAGCAATACAGGATCTGATAAGCATGTGAAACCGTTAAACGTAGTATTGTTACATCTGACCATTTGAACGGCATACATGATTGGTACAGTCCAGAACTGGTTTAGAAGCATTCAAATTGTTCATATTGCAAGGCGAACTCATGGTTAGAAATCAATAAAACAAAGTACGAGCAATACAGGTTCTGATAAGCATCTTAAACTGTTAAACCTAGTATCGTTACATCTAACCATTTTAACTGCATACAGCATTGGAACAGTACACAACTGGTTCAGGAACAATTTCCTTAGTGGTAATGGACGGTGAAATACCAGATAAAACACTTAAACTAGAAAATGAGCAATACAGGATCTGATACGCATGTGAAACCGTTAAACGTAGTATTGTTACATCTGACCATTTTAACTGCATACATGACTGGTACAGTCCAGAACTGGTTAGAAGCAGTCTAACTGTTCATATTGCAAGGCGAACTCATGGTTAGAAATCAATAAAACAAAGTACGAGCAATACAGGTTCTGATAAGCATCTTAAACTGTTAAACCTAGTATCGTTACATCTAACCATTTTAACTGCATACAGCATTGGAACAGTACACAACTGGTTCAGGAACAATTTCCTTAGTGGTAATGGACGGTGAAATACCAGATAAAACACTTAAACTAGAAAATGAGCAATACAGGATCTGATAAGCATGTGAAACCGTTAAACGTAGTATTGTTACATCTGACCATTTTAACGGCATACATGATTGGTACAGTCCAGAACTGGTTAGAAGCAGTCTAACTGTTCATATTGCAAGGCGAACTCATGGTTAGAAATCAATAAAACAAAGTACGAGCAATACAGGTTCTGATAAGCATCTTAAACTGGTAAACCTAGAATCGTTACATCTAACCATTTTAACTGCATACAGCATTGGAACAGTACACAACTGGTTCAGGAACAATTTCCTTGTGGTAATGGACGGTGAATATCAGATAAAACACTTAAACTAGAAAATGAGCAATACAGGATCTGATACGCATGTGAAACCGTTAAACGTAGTATTGTTACATCTGACCATTTGAACGGCATACATGATTGGTACAGTCCAGAACTGGTTTAGAAGCATTCAAATTGTTCATATTGCAAGGCGAACTCATGGTTAGAAATCAATAAAACAAAGTACGAGCAATACAGGTTCTGATAAGCATCTTAAACTGTTAAACCTAGTATCGTTACATCTAACCATTTTAACTGCATACAGCATTGGAACAGTACACAACTGGTTCAGGAACAATTTCCTTAGTGGTAATGGACGGTGAAATACCAGATAAAACACTTAAACTAGAAAATGAGCAATACAGGATCTGATACGCATGTGAAACCGTTAAACGTAGTATTGTTACATCTGACCATTTTAACTGCATACATGACTGGTACAGTCCAGAACTGGTTTAGAAGCATTCAAATTGTTCATATTGCAAGGCGAACTCATGGTTAGAAATCAATAAAACAAAGTACGAGCAATACAGGTTCTGATAAGCATCTTAAACTGGTAAACCTAGTATCGTTACATCTAACCATTTTAACTGCATACAGCATTGGAACAGTACACAACTGGTTCAGGAACAATTTCCTTAGTGGTAATGGACGGTGAAATACCAGATAAAACACTTAAACTAGAAAATGAGCAATACAGGATCTGATACGCATGTGAAACCGTTAAACGTAGTATTGTTACATCTGACCATTTTAACTGCATACATGATTGGTACAGTCCAGAACTGGTTAGAAGCAGTCTAACTGTTCATATTGCAAGGCGAACTCATGGTTAGAAATCAATAAAACAAAGTACGAGCAATACAGGTTCTGATAAGCATCTTAAACTGGTAAACCTAGTATCGTTACATCTAACCATTTTAACTGCATACAGCATTGGAACAGTACACAACTGGTTCAGGAACAATTTCCTTAGTGGTAATGGACGGTGAAATACCAGATAAAACACTTAAACTAGAAAATGAGCAATACAGGATCTGATACGCATGTGAAACCGTTAAACGTAGTATTGTTACATCTGACCATTTTAACTGCATACATGACTGGTACAGTCCAGAACTGGTTTAGAAGCATTCAACTGTTCATATTGCAAGGCGAACTCATGGTTAGAAATCAATAAAACAAAGTACGAGCAATACAGGTTCTGATAAGCATCTTAAACTGGTAAACCTAGTATCGTTACATCTAACCATTTTAACTGCATACAGCATTGGAACAGTACACAACTGGTTCAGGAACAATTTCCTTAGTGGTAATGGACGGTGAAATACCAGATAAAACACTTAAACTAGAAAATGAGCAATACAGGATCTGATAAGCATGTGAAACCGTTAAACGTAGTATTGTTACATCTGACCATTTGAACGGCATACATGATTGGTACAGTCCAGAACTGGTTTAGAAGCATTCAACTGTTCATATTGCAAGGCGAACTCATGGTTAGAAATCAATAAAACAAAGTACGAGCAATACAGGTTCTGATAAGCATCTTAAACTGTTAAACCTAGTATCGTTACATCTAACCATTTTAACTGCATACAGCATTGGAACAGTACACAACTGGTTCAGGAACAATTTCCTTAGTGGTAATGGACGGTGAATATCCAGATAAAACACTTAAACTAGAAAATGAGCAATACAGGATCTGATACGCATGTGAAACCGTTAAACGTAGTATTGTTACATCTGACCATTTGAACTGCATACATGATTGGTACAGTCCAGAACTGGTTAGAAGCATTCAAATGTTCATATTGCAAGGCGAACTCATGGTTAGAAATCAATAAAACAAAGTACGAGCAATACAGGTTCTGATAAGCATCTTAAACTGTTAAACCTAGTATCGTTACATCTAACCATTTTAACTGCATACAGCATTGGAACAGTACACAACTGGTTCAGGAACAATTTCCTTAGTGGTAATGGACGGTGAATACCAGATAAAACACTTAAACTAGAAAATGAGCAATACAGGATCTGATACGCATGTGAAACCGTTAAACGTAGTATTGTTACATCTGACCATTTTAACTGCATACATGATGGTACAGTCCAGAACTGGTTTAGAAGCATTCAAATGTTCATATTGCAAGGCGAACTCATGGTTAGAAATCAATAAAACAAGTACGAGCAATACAGGTTCTGATAAGCATCTTAAACTGGTAAACCTAGTATCGTTACATCTAACCATTTTAACTGCATACAGCATTGGAACAGTACACAACTGGTTCAGGAACAATTTCCTTAGTGGTAATGGACGGTGAAATACCAGATAAAACACTTAAACTAGAAAATGAGCAATACAGGATCTGATACGCATGTGAAACCGTTAAACGTAGTATTGTTACATCTGACCATTTTAACTGCATACATGACTTGGTACAGTCCAGAACTGGTTAGAAGCAGTCTAACTGTTCATATTGCAAGGCGAACTCATGGTTAGAAATCAATAAAACAAAGTACGAGCAATACAGGTTCTGATAAGCATCTTAAACTGTTAAACCTAGTATCGTTACATCTAACCATTTTAACTGCATACAGCATTGGAACAGTACACAACTGGTTCAGGAACAATTTCCTTGGTGGTAATGGACGGTGAAATACCAGATAAAACACTTAAACTAGAAAATGAGCAATACAGGATCTGATACGCATGTGAAACCGTTAAACGTAGTATTGTTACATCTGACCATTTTAACTGCATACATGACTGGTACAGTCCAGAACTGGTTTAGAAGCATTCAAATTGTTCATATTGCAAGGCGAACTCATGGTTAGAAATCAATAAAACAAAGTACGAGCAATACAGGTTCTGATAAGCATCTTAAACTGGTAAACCTAGTATCGTTACATCTAACCATTTTAACTGCATACAGTATTGGAACAGTACACAACTGGTTCAGGAACAATTTCCTTGGTGGTAATGGACGGTGAAATACCAGATAAAACTACTTAAACTAGAAAATGAGCAATACAGGATCTGATAAGGATGTGAAACCGTTAAACGTAGTATTGTTATATCTGACCATTTGAACGGCATACATGATTGGTGCAGGCCAGAACTGGTTTCGAGCATTCAAATTGTTCATATTGCAAGGCGAACTCATGGTTAGAAATCAAAAAAACAAAGTACGAGCAATACAGGTTCTGATAAGCATCTTAAACTGTTAAACCTAGTATCGTTATATCTAACCATTTTAACTGCATACAGCATTGGAACAGTACACAACTGGTTCAGGAACAATTTCCTTAGTGGTAATGGACGGTGAAATACCAGACAAAACACTTAAACTAGAAAATGAGCAATACTGGATCTGATAATGACGTGAAACCGTTAAACGTAGTATTGTTACATCTGACTATTTGAACCGAAAACATGATTGGTACAGTACAGAACTGGTTAGAAGCAGTCTAACGGTTCATATTGCCCGGCGAAATCATTGTTAGAAATCAATAAAAGAAAGTACGAGCAATACAGGTTCTGATAAGCATCTTAAACTGGTAAACCTAGAATCGTTACATCTAACCATTTTAACTGCATACACCATTGGAACAGTATACAACTGGTTCAGAAACAATTTCCTTTGTGGCAATGGACGGTGAATTATCAGATAAAACACTTAAACAAGAAAATGAGCAATACAGGATCTGATACGCATGTGAATCCGTTAAACGTAGTATTGTTACATCTGACAATTTGAACGGCATACATGATTCGTACAGTCCAGAACTGGTTTAGAACATTCAAATTGTTCATATTGCAAGGCGAACTCATGGTTAGAAATCAAAAAAACAAAGTACGAGCAATACAGGTTCTGATAAGCATCTTAAACTGTTAAACCTAGTATCGTTACATCTAACCATTTTAACTGCATAGAGCATTGGAATAGTACACAACTGGTTCAGGAATAATTTCCTTGGTGGTAATGGACGGTGAATTATCAGATAAAACACTTAAACTAGAAAATGAGCAATACAGGATCTGATAAGCATGTGAAACCGTTAAACGTAGTATTGTTACATCTGACCATTTTAACTGCATACATGATTGGTACAGTCCAGAACTGGTTAGAAGCAGTCTAACTGTTCATATTGCAAGGCGAAACTCATGGTTAGAAATCAATAAACAAAGTACGAGCAATACAGGTTCTGATAAGCATCTTAAACTGGTAAACCTAGAATCGTTATATCTAACCATTTTAACTGCATACAGCATTGGAACAGTACACAACTGGTTCAGGAACAATTTCCTTGGTGGTAATGGACGGTGAAATACCAGATAAAACACTTAAACTAGAAAATGAGCAATACAGGATCTGATACGCATGTGAAACCGTTAAACGTAGTATTGTTACATCTGACCATTTTAACTGCATACATGACTGGTACAGTCCAGAACTGGTTTAGAAGCATTCAAATTGTTCATATTGCAAGGCGAACTCATGGTTAGAAATCAATAAAACAAAGTACGAGCAATACAGGTTCTGATAAGCATCTTAAACTGGTAAACCTAGTATCGTTACATCTAACCATTTTAACTGCATACAGCATTGGAACAGTACACAACTGGTTCAGGAACAATTTCCTTAGTGGTAATGGACGGTGAAATACCAGATAAAACTACTTAAACTAGAAAATGAGCAATACAGGATCTGATAAGCATGTGAAACCGTTAAACGTAGTATTGTTACATCTGACCATTTGAACGGCATACATGATTGGTACAGTCCAGAACTGGTTTAGAAGCATTCAAATTGTTCATATTGCAAGGCGAACTCATGGTTAGAAATCAATAAAACAAAGTACGAGCAATACAGGTTCTGATAAGCATCTTAAACTGTTAAACCTAGTATCGTTACATCTAACCATTTTAACTGCATACAGCATTGGAACAGTACACAACTGGTTCAGGAACAATTTCCTTAGTGGTAATGGACGGTGAAATACCAGATAAAACACTTAAACTAGAAAATGAGCAATACAGGATCTGATAATGACTGTGAAACCGTTAAACGTAGTATTGTTACATCTGACCATTTGAACCGAATACATGATTGGTACAGTCCAGAACTGGTTAGAAGCAGTCTAACTGTTCATATTGCAAGGCGAACTCATGGTTAGAAATCAATAAAACAAAGTACGAGCAATACAGGTTCTGATAAGCATCTTAAACTGGTAAACCTAGAATCGTTACATCTAACCATTTTAACTGCATACACCATTGGAACAGTATACAACTGGTTCAGAAACAATTTCCTTTGTGGCAATGGACGGTGAATTATCAGATAAAACACTTAAACAAGAAAATGAGCAATACAGGATCTGATACGCATGTGAATCCGTTAAACGTAGTATTGTTACATCTGACAATTTGAACGGCATACATGATTCGTACAGTCCAGAACTGGTTTAGAACATTCAAATTGTTCATATTGCAAGGCGAACTCATGGTTAGAAATCAAAAAAACAAAGTACGAGCAATACAGGTTCTGATAAGCATCTTAAACTGTTAAACCTAGTATCGTTACATCTAACCAATTTAACTGCATAGAGCATTGGAATAGTACACAACTGGTTCAGGAATAATTTCCTTTGTGGCAATGGACGGTGAATTATCAGATAAAACACTTAAACTAGATAATGAGCAATACAGGATCTTATAATCATGTGAAACCGTTAAACGTAGTATTGTTACATCTGACCATTTTAACTGCATACATGATTGGTACAGTCCAGAACTCGTTAGAAGCAGTCTAACTGTTCATATTGCAAGGCAAACTCATGGTTAGAAATCAATAAACAAAGTACGAGCAATACAGGTTCTGATAAGCATCTTAAACTGGTAAACCTAGTATCGTTACATCTAACCATTTTAACTGCATACAGCATTGGAACAGTACACAACTGGTTCAGGAACAATTTCCTTGGTGGTAATGGACGGTGAAATACCAGATAAAACACTTAAACTAGAAAATGAGCAATACAGGATCTGATACGCATGTGAAACCGTTAAACGTAGTATTGTTACATCTGACCATTTTAACTGCATACATGACTGGTACAGTCCAGAACTGGTTTAGAAGCATTCAAATTGTTCATATTGCAAGGCGAACTCATGGTTAGAAATCAATAAAACAAAGTACGAGCAATACAGGTTCTGATAAGCATCTTAAACTGTTAAACCTAGTATCGTTACATCTAACCATTTTAACTGCATACAGCATTGGAACAGTACACAACTGGTTCAGGAACAATTTCCTTAGTGGTAATGGACGGTGAAATACCAGATAAAACACTTAAACTAGAAAATGAGCAATACAGGATCTGATAAGCATGTGAAACCGTTAAACGTAGTATTGTTACATCTGACCATTTGAACGGCATACATGATTGGTACAGTCCAGAACTGGTTTAGAAGCATTCAAATTGTTCATATTGCAAGGCGAACTCATGGTTAGAAATCAATAAAACAAAGTACGAGCAATACAGGTTCTGATAAGCATCTTAAACTGTTAAACCTAGTATCGTTACATCTAACCATTTTAACTGCATACAGCATTGGAACAGTACACAACTGGTTCAGGAACAATTTCCTTAGGTGGTAATGGACGGTGAAATACCAGATAAAACACTTAAACTAGAAAATGAGCAATACAGGATCTGATAATGCATGTGAAACCGTTAAACGTAGTATTGTTACATCTGACCATTTGAACTGCATACATGATTGGTACAGTCCAGAACTGGTTAGAAGCAGTCTAACTGTTCATATTGCAAGGCGAACTCATGGTTAGAAATCAATAAAACAAAGTACGAGCAATACAGGTTCTGATAAGCATCTTAAACTGGTAAACCTAGAATCGTTACATCTAACCATTTTAACTGCATACAGCATTGGAACAGTACACAACTGGTTCAGGAACAATTTCCTTAGTGGTAATGGACGGTGAAATACCAGATAAAACACTTAAACTAGAAAATGAGCAATACAGGATCTGATACGCATGTGAAACCGTTAAACGTAGTATTGTTACATCTGACCATTTGAACGGCATACATGATTGGTACAGTCCAGAACTGGTTAGAAGCAGTCTAACTTGTTCATATTGCAAGGCGAACTCATGGTTAGAAATCAATAAAACAAAGTACGAGCAATACAGGTTCTGATAAGCATCTTAAACTGTTAAACCTAGTATCGTTACATCTAACCATTTTAACTGCATACAGCATTGGAACAGTACACAACTGGTTCAGGAACAATTTCCTTGGTGGTAATGGACGGTGAAATACCAGATAAAACACTTAAACTAGAAAATGAGCAATACAGGATCTGATACGCATGTGAAACCGTTAAACGTAGTATTGTTACATCTGACCATTTGAACTGCATACATGATTGGTACAGTCCAGAACTGGTTAGAAGCAGTCTAACTGTTCATATTGCAAGGCGAAATCATGGTTAGAAATCAATAAAACAAAGTACGAGCAATACAGGTTCTGATAAGCATCTTAAACTGGTAAACCTAGTATCGTTACATCTAACCATTTTAACTGCATACAGCATTGGAACAGTACACAACTGGTTCAGGAACAATTTCCTTGGTGGTAATGGACGGTGAAATACCAGATAAAACACTTAAACTAGAAAATGAGCAATACAGGATCTGATACGCATGTGAAACCGTTAAACGTAGTATTGTTACATCTGACCATTTGAACGGCATACATGATTGGTACAGTCCAGAACTGGTTAGAAGCAGTCTAACTGTTCATATTGCAAGGCGAACTCATGGTTAGAAATCAATAAAACAAAGTACGAGCAATACAGGTTCTGATAAGCATCTTAAACTGTTAAACCTAGTATCGTTACATCTAACCATTTTAACTGCATACAGCATTGGAACAGTACACAACTGGTTCAGGAACAATTTCCTTGGTGGTAATGGACGGTGAATATCAGATAAAACACTTAAACTAGAAAATGAGCAATACAGGATCTGATAAGATGTGAAACCGTTAAACGTAGTATTGTTACATCTGACCATTTGAACGGAATACATGATTGGTACAGTCCAGAACTGGTTAGAAGCAGTCTAACTGTTCATATTGCAAGGCGAAATCATGGTTAGAAATCAATAAAACAAAGTACGAGCAATACAGGTTCTGATAAGCATCTTAAACTGGTAAACCTAGAATCGTTACATCTAACCATTTTAACTGCATACAGCATTGGAACAGTACACAACTGGTTCAGGAACAATTTCCTTAGTGGTAATGGACGGTGAAATACCAGATAAAACACTTAAACTTGAAAATGAGCTATACAGGATCTTATACGCATGTGAAACCGTTAAACGTAGTATTGTTACATCTGACCATTTTAAATGCATACATGACTGGTACAGGCCAGAACTGGTTTCGAGCATTCAAATTGTTCATATTGCAAGGCAAACTCATGGTTAGAAATCAACAAAACAAAGTACGAGCAATAGAGGTTCTGATAAGCATCTTAAACTGGTAAACCTAGAATCGTTATATCTAACCATTTTAACTGCATACAGCATTGGAACAGTACACAACTGGTTCAGGAACAATTTCCTTAGTGGTAATGGACGGTGAAATACCAGATAAAACACTTAAACAGAAAATGAGCAATACAGGTTCTGATAAGCATCTTAAACTGGTAAACCTAGAATCGTTACATCTAACCATTTTAACTGCATACAGCATTGGAACAGTACACAACTGGTTCAGGAACAATTTCCTTGTGGTAATGGACGGTGAATTATCAGATAAAACACTTAAACTAGAAAATGAGCAATACAGGATCTGATAAGCATGTGAAACCGTTAAACGTAGTATTGTTACATCTGACCATTTGAACGGCATACATGATTGGTACAGTCCAGAACTGGTTAGAAGCAGTCTAACTGTTCATATTGCAAGGCGAACTCATGGTTAGAAATCAATAAAACAAAGTACGAGCAATACAGGTTCTGATAAGCATCTTAAACTGTTAAACCTAGTATCGTTACATCTAACCATTTTAACTGCATACAGCATTGGAACAGTACACAACTGGTTCAGGAACAATTTCCTTAGGTGGTAATGGACGGTGAAATACCAGATAAAACACTTAAACTAGAAAATGAGCAATACAGGATCTGATACGCATGTGAAACCGTTAAACGTAGTATTGTTACATCTGACCATTTTAACTGCATACATGATTGGTACAGTCCAGAACTGGTTAGAAGCAGTCTAACTGTTCATATTGCAAGGCGAACTCATGGTTAGAAATCAATAAAACAAAGTACGAGCAATACAGGTTCTGATAAGCATCTTAAACTGGTAAACCTAGTATCGTTACATCTAACCATTTTAACTGCATACAGCATTGGAACAGTACACAACTGGTTCAGGAACAATTTCCTTGGTGGTAATGGACGGTGAATATCCAGATAAAACACTTAAACTAGAAAATGAGCAATACAGGATCTGATACGCATGTGAAACCGTTAAACGTAGTATTGTTACATCTGACCATTTTAACTGCATACATGATTGGTACAGTCCAGAACTGGTTAGAAGCAGTCTAACTGTTCATATTGCAAGGCGAACTCATGGTTAGAAATCAATAAAACAAAGTACGAGCAATACAGGTTCTGATAAGCATCTTAAACTGGTAAACCTAGTATCGTTACATCTAACCATTTTAACTGCATACAGCATTGGAACAGTACACAACTGGTTCAGGAACAATTTCCTTAGTGGTAATGGACGGTGAAATACCAGATAAAACACTTAAACTAGAAAATGAGCAATACAGGATCTGATACGCATGTGAAACCGTTAAACGTAGTATTGTTACATCTGACCATTTGAACGGCATACATGATTGGTACAGTCCAGATCTGGTTAGAAGCAGTCTAACTGTTCATATTGCAAGGCGAACTCATGGTTAGAAATCAATAAAACAAAGTACGAGCAATACAGGTTCTGATAAGCATCTTAAACTGGTAAACCTAGTATCGTTACATCTAACCATTTTAACTGCATACAGCATTGGAACAGTACACAACTGGTTCAGGAACAATTTCCTTAGTGGTAATGGACGGTGAAATACCAGATAAAACACTTAAACTAGAAAATGAGCAATACAGGATCTGATACGCATGTGAAACCGTTAAACGTAGTATTGTTACATCTGACCATTTGAACTGCATACATGATTGGTACAGTCCAGAACTGGTTAGAAGCAGTCTAACTGTTCATATTGCAAGGCGAACTCATGGTTAGAAATCAATAAAACAAAGTACGAGCAATACAGGTTCTGATAAGCATCTTAAACTGGTAAACCTAGTATCGTTACATCTAACCATTTTAACTGCATACAGCATTGGAACAGTACACAACTGGTTCAGGAACAATTTCCTTGGTGGTAATGGACGGTGAATATCCAGATAAAACACTTAAACTAGAAAATGAGCAATACAGGATCTGATACGCATGTGAAACCGTTAAACGTAGTATTGTTACATCTGACCATTTGAACTGCATACATGATTGGTACAGTCCAGAACTGGTTAGAAGCAGTCTAACTGTTCATATTGCAAGGCGAACTCATGGTTAGAAATCAATAAAACAAAGTACGAGCAATACAGGTTCTGATAAGCATCTTAAACTGGTAAACCTAGATCGTTACATCTAACCATTTTAACTGCATACAGCATTGGAACAGTACACAACTGGTTCAGGAACAATTTCCTTAGTGGTAATGGACGGTGAAATACCAGATAAAACACTTAAACTAGAAAATGAGCAATACAGGATCTGATACGCATGTGAAACCGTTAAACGTAGTATTGTTACATCTGACCATTTTAACTGCATACATGATTGGTACAGTCCAGAACTGGTTAGAAGCAGTCTAACTGTTCATATTGCAAGGCGAACTCATGGTTAGAAATCAATAAAACAAAGTACGAGCAATACAGGTTCTGATAAGCATCTTAAACTGTTAAACCTAGTATCGTTACATCTAACCATTTTAACTGCATACAGCATTGGAACAGTACACAACTGGTTCAGGAACAATTTCCTTGGTGGTAATGGACGGTGAATTATCAGATAAAACACTTAAACTAGAAAATGAGCAATACAGGATCTGATACGCATGTGAAACCGTTAAACGTAGTATTGTTACATCTGACCATTTTAACTGCATACATGATTGGTACAGTCCAGAACTGGTTAGAAGCAGTCTAACTGTTCATATTGCAAGGCGAACTCATGGTTAGAAATCAATAAACAAAGTACGAGCAATACAGGTTCTGATAAGCATCTTAAACTGTTAAACCTAGTATCGTTACATCTAACCATTTTAACTGCATACAGCATTGGAACAGTACACAACTGGTTCAGGAACAATTTCCTTGGTGGTAATGGACGGTGAATTATCCAGATAAAACACTTAAACTAGAAAATGAGCAATACAGGATCTGATAAGGATGTGAAACCGTTAAACGTAGTATTGTTACATCTGACCATTTGAACGGCATACATGATTGGTACAGTCCAGAACTGTTAGAAGCAGTCTAACTGTTCATATTGCAAGGCGAAATCATGGTTAGAAATCAATAAAACAAAGTACGAGCCAATACAGGTTCTGATAAGCATCTTAAACTGGTAGAACTAGAA
>JACCIA010000196.1:0-21928 GCA_018906985.1 Apocrypta bakeri | reverse complement strand
ATCTGATATTCACCGTCCATTACCACAAAGGAAATTGTTCCTGAACCAGTTGTATACTGTTCCAATGGTGTATGCAGTTAAAATGGTTAGATGTAACGATACGAGGTTTAATAGTTTAAGATGTTTATCAGAACCTGTATTGCTCGTACTTTGTTTTATTGATTTCTAACCATGAGTTCGCCTTGCAATATGAACAATTTGAATGTTCTAAACCAGTTCTGGACTGTACCAGTCATGTATGCAGTTAAAATGGTCAGATGTAACAATACTACGTTTAACGGTTTCACATGCGTATCAGATGCTGTATTGCTCATTTTCTTGTTTAATTGTTTTATCTGGTATTTCGCCGTCCAGTACCACCAAGGAAATTGTTCCTGAACCAGTTGTGTACTGTTCCAATGCTGTATGCAGTTAAATGGTTAGATGTAACGATTACTAGGGTTACCAGTTTAAGATGCTTATCAAACCTGTATTACTCGTACTTTGTTTATTGAGTTCTAACCATGAGTTCCGCCTTGCAATATGAACAGTTAGACTGCTTCTAACTAGTTCTGGACTGTACCAATCATGTATGCCGTTCAAATGTTCAGATGTACAATACTACGTTTAACGTTTCACATCCTTGTCAGATCCTTATTTCTCATTTTCTAGTTTAAGTGTTTTATCTGGTAATTTCACCGTCCATTACCACCAAGTAAATTGTTCCTGGACCAGTTGTGTACTGTTCCAATGCTGTATGCAGTTAAAAATGGTTAGATGTAACGATACTAGGTTTAACAGTTTAAGATGCTTATCAGAACCTGTATTGCTCGTACATTGTTTATTGATTTCTAACCATGAGTTCGCCTTGCAATATGATCAATTTGAATGTTCTAAACCAGTTCTGGACTGTACTAGTCATGTATCCGTTCAATTGTCAGATGTAACAATACTACGTTTAACGGTTTCACATGATTATCAGATCCTGCATTGCTCATTTTCTAGTTTAAGTGTTTTCTCTGATAATTCACCGTCCATTACCACCAAGGAAATTGTTCCAGAACCAGTTGTGTACTGTTCCAATGCTGTATGCAGTTAAAATAGTTTGATGTAACGATACTAGGTTTAACAGTTTAGGTGATTATCAGACCTGTATTGCTCGTACTTTGGTTTATTGATTTCGAACCATGAGTTCGCCTTGCAATATGAACAAGTTAGACTGCTTCTAATCAGTTCTGGACTGTACCAGCATGTATGCAGTTAAAATGGTCAGGATGTAACAATACTACGTTTAATGGTTTCACATGAGTATCAGATCCTGTATTGCTTCATTTTCTAGTTTAAGTATTTTATCTGATATTGCACCGTCCATTACCACCAAGAAATTGTTCCTGAACCAGTTGTGTAATGTTCCAATACTGTATGCAGTTAAATGGTTAGATGTAACGATTCTGGTTTACATGTTTAAGATGATTATCAGAACCTGTATTGCTCGTACTTAGTTTTTATTGATTTCTAACCATGTAGTTTCGCCTTGCAATATAAACAAATTTGAATGTTCTAAACCAGTTCTGGACTTACCAGCCATGTATGCAGTTAAAATGAGTCATATGTAACAATACTATGTTTAACGGTTTCACATGCGTATCAGATGCTGTATTGCTCATTTTCTAGTTTAAGTGTTTTATCTGTATTTCGCCGTCTATTACCACAAGGAAAATTGTTCTGAACCAGTTGTGTACTGTTCCAATGCTGTATGGCAGTTAAAATGGTTAGATGTAACGAATACTAGGTTTACCAGTTAAGATGCTTATCAGATCCTGTATTGCTCGTACCTGTTTATTGATTTCTAACCATTGAGTTCGCCTTGCAATATGAACAGTTAGACTGCTTCTAACCGGTTCTGGACATGTACCAGTCATGTATGCAGTTAAAATGGTCAGATGTAACAATACTACGTTTAATAGTTTCACATGATTATCAGATGCTGTATTGCTCATTTTCTAGTTTAAGTGTTTTATCTGATAACTCACCGTCTATTACCATCAAGGAAATTGTTCCTGAACCAGTTGTGTACTGTTCCAATGCTGTATAGAGTTAAAATATTTAGATGTAACGATACTAGGTTTACCAGTTTAAGATGCTTATCAGAACCTGTATTGCTCGTACTTTGTTTTATTGATTTCTAACCATGTGTTTGCCTTGCAATATGAACAGCTAGACTGCTTCTAACCAGTTCTGGACTGTACCAATCATGTATGCAGTTAAAATGGTCAGATGTAACAATACTACGTTTAACGGTTTCACATGATTATAAGATCCTGTATTGCTCATTTTCTAGTTTAAGTGTTTTATCTGATAATTCACCGTCCATTACCACCAAGGAAATTGTTCCTGAACCAGTTGTGTACTGTTCCAATGCTGTATGCAGTTAAAATGGTTAGATGTAACGATACTAGGTTTACCAGTTTAAGATGCTTATCAGAACCTGTATTGCTCGTACTTTGTTTTATTGATTTCTAACCATGAGTTCGCCTTGCAATATGAACAGTTAGACTGCTTCTAACCAGTTCTGGACTGTACCATCATGTATGCCGTTCAAATGGTCAGATGTAACAATACTACGTTTAACTGGTTTCACATGCTTATCAGATCCTGTATTGCTCATTTTCTAGTTTAAGTGTTTTATCTGATATTCACCGTCCATTACCACCAAGGAAATTGTTCCTGAACCAGTTGTGTACTGTTCCAATGCTGTATGCAGTTAAAATGGTTAGATGTAACGATACTAGGTTTAACAGTTTAAGATGCTTATCAGAACCTGTATTGCTCGTACTTTGTTTTATTGATTTCTAACCATGAGTTCGCCTTGCAATATGAACAAGTTAGAACTGCTTCTAACCAGTTCTGGACTGTACCAGTCATGTATGCAGTTAAAATGGTCAGATGTAACAATACTACGTTTAACGGTTTCACATGCGTATCAGATCTGTATTGCTCATTTTCTAGTTTAAGTGTTTTATCTGGTATTTCACCGTCCATTACCACCAAGGAAATTGTTCCTGAACCAGTTGTGTACTGTTCCAATGCTGTATGCAGTTAAAATGGTTAGATGTAACGATTACTAGGTTTACCAGTTTAAGATGCTTATCAGAACCTGTATTGCTCGTACTTTGTTTTATTGATTTCTAACCATGAGTTCGCCTTGCAATATGAACAGTTAGACTGCTTCTAACTAGTTCTGGACTGTACCAATCATGTATGCCGTTCAAATGTTCAGATGTAACAATACTACGTTTAACGGTTTCACATCCTTGTCAGATCCTGTATTTCTCATTTTCTAGTTTAAGTGATTTATCTGGTATGTCACCGTCCATTACCACTAAGGAAATTGTTCCTGAACCAGATGTATACTGTTCCAATGGTGTATGGAGTTAAAATGTTTAGATGTAACGATACTAGGTTTACCAGTTTAAGATGCTTATCAGAACCTGTATTGCTCGTACCTTGTTTTATTGATTTCTAACCATGAGTTCGCCTTGCAATATGAACAATTTAGACTGCTTCTAAACCAGTTCTGGACTGTACCAGTCATGTATGCAGTTAAAATGGTCAGATGTAACAATACTACGTTTAACGGTTTCACATGAGTATCAGATCCTGTATTGCTCATTTTCTAGTTTAAGTGTTTATCTGGATAATTCACCGTCCATTACCACCAAGGAAATTGTTCCTGAACCAGTTGTGTACTGTTCCAATGCTGTATGCAGTTAAAATGGTTAGATGTAACGATACTAGGTTTACCAGTTTAAGATGCTTATCAGAACCTGTATTGCTCGTACTTTGTTTTATTGATTTCTAACCATGAGTTCGCCTTGCAATATGAACAGTTAGACTGCTTCTAACCAGTTCTGGACTGTACCAGTCATGTATGCAGTTAAAATGGTCAGATGTAACAATACTACGTTTAACGGTTTCACATCCTTATCAGATCCTGTATTGCTCATTTTCTAGTTTAAGTGTTTTATCTGGTAATTCACCGTCCATTACCACCAAGGAAATTGTTCCTGAACCAGTTGTGTACTGTTCCAATGCTGTATGCAGTTAAAATGGTTAGATGTAACGATACTAGGTTTAACAGTTTAAGATGCTTATCAGAACCTGTATTGCTCGTACTTTGTTTTATTGATTTCTAACCATGAGTTCGCCTTGCAATATGAACAGTTAGACTGCTTCTAACCAGTTCTGGACTGTACCAATCATGTATGCGGTTCAAATGGTCAGATGTAACAATACTACGTTTAACGGTTTCACATGCCTTATCAGATCCTGTATTGCTCATTTTCTAGTTTAAGTGTTTTATCTGATAATTCACCGTCCATTACCACCAAGGAAATTGTTCCTGAACCAGTTGTGTACTGTTCCAATGCTGTATGCAGTTAAAATGGTTAGATGTAACGATTCTAGGTTTACCAGTTTAAGATGCTTATCAGAACCTGTATTGCTCGTACTTTGTTTTATTGATTTCTAACCATGATTTCGCCTTGCAATATGAACAGTTAGACTGCTTCTAACCAGTTCTGGACTGTACCAATCATGTATTCGGTTCAAATGGTCAGATGTAACAATACTACGTTAACGGTTTCACATCCTTATCAGATCCTGTATTGCTCATTTTCTAGTTTAAGTGTTTTATCTGATAATTTCACCGTCTATTACCACCTAAGGAAATTGTTCCTGAACCAGTTGTGTACTGTTCCAATGCTGTATGCAGTTAAAATGGTTAGATGTAACGATACTAGGTTTAACAGTTTAAGATGCTTATCAGAACCTGTATTGCTCGTACTTTGTTTTATTGATTTCTAACCATGAGTTCGCCTTGCAATATGATCAAGTTAGAATGTTCTAACCAGTTCTGGACTGTACTAGTCATGTATCCGTTCAAATTGTCAGATGTAACAATACTACGTTTAACGGTTTCACATGCTTATCAGATCCTGCTATTGCTCATTTTCTAGTTTAAGTGTTTTATCTGATAATTCACCGTCCATTACCACCAAGGAAAATTGTTCCTGAACCAGTTGTGTACTGTTCCAATGCTGTATGCAGTTAAAATGGTTAGATGTAACGATACTAGGTTTAACAGTTTAAGATGCTTATCAGAACCTGTATTGCTCGTACTTTGTTTTATTGATTTCTAACCATGAGTTCGCCTTGCAATATGAACAGTTTAGACTGCTTCTAACCAGTTCTGGACTGTACCAATCATGTATGCAGTTAAAATGGTCAGATGTAACAATACTACGTTTAACGGTTTCACATGCTTATCAGATCCTGTATTGCTCATTTTCTAGTTTAAGTGTTTTATCTGGTATTCACCGTCCATTACCACCAAGGAAATTGTTTCCTGAACCAGTTGTGTACTGTTCCAATGCTGTATGCAGTTAAAATGGTTAGATGTAACGATACTAGGTTTAACAGTTTAAGATGCTTATCAGAACCTGTATTGCTCGTACTTTGTTTTATTGATTTCTAACCATGAGTTCGCCTTGCAATATGAACAGTTAGACTGCTTCTAACCAGTTCTGGACTGTACCAGTCATGTATTGCAGTTAAAATGATCAGATGTAACAATACTACGTTTAACGGTTTCACATGCGTATCAGATGCCTGTATTGCTCATTTTCTAGTTTAAGTGTTTTATCTGGTATTTCAGCCGTCCATTACCACCAAGGAAATTGTTCCTGAACCAGTTGTGTACTGTTCCAATGCTGTATGCAGTTAAAATGGTTAGATGTAACGATTCTAGGTTTACCAGTTTAAGATGCTTATCAGAACCTGTATTGCTCGTACTTTGTTTTATTGATTTCTAACCATGAGTTTGCCTTGCAATATGAAGAGTTAGACTGCTTCTAACCAGTTCTGGACTGTAGCAATCATGTATGCAGTTAAAATGGTCAGATGTAACAATACTATGTTTAACGGTTTCACATGATTATAAGATCCTGTATTGCTCATTATCTAGTTTAAGTGTTTTATCTGATAATTCACCGTCTATTACCACCAAGGAAATTGTTCCTGAACCAGTTGTGTACTGTTCCAATGCTGTATGGAGTTAAAATGGTTAGATGTAACGATACTAGGTTAACAGTTTAAGATGCTTATCAGAATCTGTATTGCTCGTACTTTGTTTTATTGATTCTAACCATGAGTTCGCCTTGCAATATGATCAATTTGAATGTTCTAAACCAGTTCTGGACTGTACTAGTCATGTATCCGTTCAAATTGTGTCAGATGTAACAATACTAGGTTTAATGGTTTCACATGCGTATCAGATCCTGTATTGCTTCTTTTCTAGTTTAAGTATTTTATCTGGTATTTCACAGTCCATTACCACTAAGGAAATTGTTCCTGAACCAGTTGTGTACTGTTCCAATGCTGTATGCAGTTAAAATGGTTAGATGTAACGATAGTAGGTTTACCAGTTTAAGATGCTTATCAGAACCTGTATTGACTCGTACATTGTTTTATTGATTTCTAACCATGAGTTTCGCCTTGCAATATGAACAGTTAGACTGCTTCTAACCAGTTCTGGACTGTACCAATCATGTATGCAGTTAAAATGGTCAGATGTAACAATACTACGTTAACGGTTTCACATGCTTATAAGATCCTGTATTGCTCATTTTCTAGTTTAAGTATTTTATCTGGTATTTCACCGTCCATTACCACCTAAGAAAATTGTTCCTGAACCAGTTGTGTACTGTTCCAATACTGTATGGCAGTTAAAATGGTTAGATGTAACGATCTAGGTTTAACAGTTTAAGATGCTTATCAGAACCTGTTTACTCGTACTTTGTTTTATTGATTTCTAACCATGAGTTCGCCTTGCAATATGAACAGTTAGACTGCTTCTAACAGTTCTGGACTGTACCAATCATGTATGCAGTTAAAATGGTCAGATGTAACAATACTACGTTTAACGGTTTTTCACATGATTATAAGATCCTGTATTGCTCATTTTCTAGTTTAAGTGTTTTATCTGGTATTTCCCGTCCATTACCACCAAGGAAATTGTTCCGAACCAGTTGTGTACTGTTTCCATGCTGTATGCAGTTAAAATGGTTAGATATAACGATTCTAGGTTTAACAGTTTAAGATGCTTATCAGAACCTGTATTGCTCGTACTTTGTTTTATTGATTTTGAACCATGAGTTCGCCTTGCAATATGAACAATTTGAATGTTCTAAATCAGTTCTGGACTGTACCAGGCCATGTATGCAGTTAAAATGATCTGATGTAACAATACTACGTTTAATGGTTTCACATGCGTATCAGATCCTGTATTGTTCATTTTCTAGTTTAAGTATTTTATCTGGTATTGCACCGTCCATTACCACCAAAGAAATTGTTCCTGAACCAGTTGTGTAATGTTCCAATACTGTATGCAGTTAAAATGGTTAGATGTAACGATTCTGGGTTTACCTGTTTTAAGATGATTATCAGAACCTGTATTGCTCGTACTTAGTTTTATTGATTTCTAACCATGAGTTCGCCTTGCAATATAAACAATTTGAATGTTCTAAACCAGTTCTGGACTTTACCAGCCATGTATGCAGTTAAAATGATCATATGTAACAATACTATGTTTAACGGTTTCACATGCGTATCAGATGCTGTATTGCTCATTTTCTAGTTTAAGTGTTTTATCTGGTATTTCGCCGTCCATTACCACCAAGGAAATTGTTCCTGAACCAGTTTGTGTACTGTTCCAATGCTGTATGCAGTTAAAATGGTTAGATGTAACGAATCTAGGTTTACCAGATTAAGATGCTTATCAGATCCTGTATTGCTCGTACCTTGTTTTATTGATTTCTACCATTTGATCGCCTTGCATATGGACAGTTAGACTGCTTCTAACAGGTTCTGGACAGTACCATTCATTTATAGGGGGGGGGGGGGGGGGGGGGGGGGGGGGGGGGGGGGGGGGGGGGGGGGGGGGGGGGGGGGGGGGGGGGGGGGGGGGGGGGGGGGGGGGGGGGGGGGGGGGGGGGGGGGGGGGGGGGGGGGGGGGGGGGGGGGGGGGGGGGGGGGGGGGGGGGGGGGGGGGGGGGGGGGGGGGGGGGGGGGGGGGGGGGGGGCGGGGGGGGGGGGGGGGGGGGGGGGGGGGGGGGGGGGGGGGGGGGGGGGGGGGGGGGGGGGGCGTTGGTCTGTACCAGTCATGTATGCAGTTAAAATGGTCAAATGTAACAATACTACGTTTAATAGTTTCACATGCGTATCAGATGCTGTATTGCTCATTTTCTAGTTTAAGTGTTTTATCTGATAACTCACCGTCTATTACCATCACGGAAATTGTTCCTGAACCAGTTGTGTACTTTTCCAATGCTGTATGGAGTTAAAATGTTTAGATGTAACGATACTAGGTTTACCATTTTAAGATGCTTATCAGAACCTGTATTGCTCGTACTTTGTTTTATTGATTTCTAACCATGAGTTTGCCTTGCAATATGAACAGTTAGACTGCTTCTAACCAGTTCTGGACTGTACCAATCATGTATGCAGTTAAAATGGTCAGATGTAACAATACTACGTTTAACGGTTTCACATGATTATAAGATCCTGTATTGCTCATTTTCTAGTTTAAGTATTTTATCTGGTATTTCACCGTCCATTACCACCAAGTAAATTGTTCCTTGACCAGTTGTGTACTGTTGCAATGCTGTATGCAGTTAAAATGGTTAGATATAACGATTCTAGGTTTACCAGTTTAAGATGCTTATCAGAACCTGTATTGCTCGTACTTTGTTTTATTGATTTCTAACCATGATTTCGCCTTGCAATATGAACAGTTAGACTGCTTCTAACCAGTTCTGGACTGTACCAATCATGTTTTCGGTTCAAATGGTCAGATGTAACAATACTACGTTTAACGGATTCGCATGATTATCAGATCCTGTATTGCTCATTTTCTAGTTTAAGTGTTTTATCTGATAATTCACCGTCCATTACCACAAAGGAAATTGTTCCTGAACCAGTTGTATACTGTTCCAATGGTGTATGCAGTTAAAATGGTTAGATGTAACGATACGAGGTTTAATAGTTTAAGATGTTTATCAGAACCTGTATTGCTCGTACTTTGTTTTATTGATTTCTAACCATGAGTTCGCCTTGCAATATGAACAATTTGAATGTTCTAAACCAGTTCTGGACTGTACCAGTCATGTATGCAGTTAAAATGGTCAGATGTAACAATACTACGTTTAATGGTTTCACATGCGTATCAGATCCTGTATTGCTCATTTTCTTGTTTAAGTGATTTATCTGGTATTTCACCGTCCATTATCACCAAGGAAATTATTCCTGAACCAGTTGTATACTGTTCCAATGCTGTATGCGGTTAAAATGGTTTGATATTAACGATTCTAGGTTTACCAGTTTAAGATGCTTATCAGAACCTGTATCGCTCGTACTTTGTTTTACTGATTTCTAACAATGATTTCGCCGGGCAATATGAACAGTTAGACTGATTCTAACCAGTTCTGTACTGTACCAATCATGTTTTCGGTTCAAATAGTCAGATGTAACAATACTACGTTTAACGGTTTCACGTCCTTATCAGATCCTGTATTGCTCATTTTTTAGTTTAAGTGTTTTATCTGGTATATCACCGTCCATTACCACTAAGGAAATTGTTCCTGAACCAGTTGTGTACTGTTCCAATGCTGTATGCAGTTAAAATGGTTAGATATAACGATTCTAGGTTTAACAGTTTAAGATGCTTATCAGAACCTGTATTGCTCGTACTTTGTTTTATTGATTTTGAACCATGAGTTCGCCTTGCAATATGAACAATTTGAATGTTCTAAATCAGTTCTGGACTGTACCAGCCATGTATGCAGTTAAAATGATCTGATGTAACAATACTACGTTTAATGGTTTCACATGCGTATCAGATCCTGTATTGTTCATTTTCTAGTTTAAGTATTTTATCTGGTATTGCACCGTCCATTACCACCAAAGAAATTGTTCCTGAACCAGTTGTGTAATGTTCCAATACTGTATGCAGTTAAAATGGTTAGATGTAACGATTCTGGGTTTACCTGTTTAAGATGATTATCAGAACCTGTATTGCTCGTACTTAGTTTTATTGATTTCTAACCATGAGTTCGCCTTGCAATATAAACAATTTGAATGTTCTAAACCAGTTCTGGACTTTACCAGCCATGTATGCAGTTAAAATGATCATATGTAACAATACTATGTTTAACGGTTTCACATGCGTATCAGATGCTGTATTGCTCATTTTCTAGTTTAAGTGTTTTATCTGGTATTTCGCCGTCCATTACCACCAAGGAAATTGTTCCTGAACCAGTTGTGTACTGTTCCAATGCTGTATGCAGTTAAAATGGTTAGATGTAACGAATCTAGGTTTACCAGATTAAGATGCTTATCAGATCCTGTATTGCTCGTACCTTGTTTTATTGATTTCTAACCATTTGATCGCCTTGCAATATGAACAGTTAGACTGCTTCTAACCGGTTCTGGACAGTACCAGTCATGTATGCAGTTAAAATGGTCAAATGTAACAATACTACGTTTAATAGTTTCACATGCGTATCAGATGCTGTATTGCTCATTTTCTAGTTTAAGTGTTTTATCTGATAACTCACCGTCTATTACCATCACGGAAATTGTTCCTGAACCAGTTGTGTACTTTTCCAATGCTGTATGGAGTTAAAATGTTTAGATGTAACGATACTAGGTTTACCATTTTAAGATGCTTATCAGAACCTGTATTGCTCGTACTTTGTTTTATTGATTTCTAACCATGAGTTTGCCTTGCAATATGAACAGTTAGACTGCTTCTAACCAGTTCTGGACTGTACCAATCATGTATGCAGTTAAAATGGTCAGATGTAACAATACTACGTTTAACGGTTTCACATGATTATAAGATCCTGTATTGCTCATTTTCTAGTTTAAGTATTTTATCTGGTATTTCACCGTCCATTACCACCAAGTAAATTGTTCCTTGACCAGTTGTGTACTGTTGCAATGCTGTATGCAGTTAAAATGGTTAGATATAACGATTCTAGGTTTACCAGTTTAAGATGCTTATCAGAACCTGTATTGCTCGTACTTTGTTTTATTGATTTCTAACCATGATTTCGCCTTGCAATATGAACAGTTAGACTGCTTCTAACCAGTTCTGGACTGTACCAATCATGTTTTCGGTTCAAATGGTCAGATGTAACAATACTACGTTTAACGGATTCGCATGATTATCAGATCCTGTATTGCTCATTTTCTAGTTTAAGTGTTTTATCTGATAATTCACCGTCCATTACCACAAAGGAAATTGTTCCTGAACCAGTTGTATACTGTTCCAATGGTGTATGCAGTTAAAATGGTTAGATGTAACGATACGAGGTTTAATAGTTTAAGATGTTTATCAGAACCTGTATTGCTCGTACTTTGTTTTATTGATTTCTAACCATGAGTTCGCCTTGCAATATGAACAGTTAGACTGCTTCTAACCAGTTCTGGACTGTACCAATCATGTATGCTGTTCAAATGTTCAGATGTAACAATACTACGTTTAACGGTTTCACATCCTTGTCAGATCCTGTATTGCTCATTTTCTAGTTTAAGTGTTTTATATGGTATTTCACCGTCCATTACCACCAAGTAAATTGTTCCTGGACCAGTTGTGTACTGTTCCAATGCTGTATGCATTTAAAATGGTTAGATGTAACGATAGTAGGTTTAACAGTTTAAGATGCTTATCAGAACCTGTATTGCTCGTACCTTGTTTTATTGATTTCTAACCATGAGTTCGCCTTGCAATATGAACAGTTAGACTGCTTCTAACCGGTTCTGGACTGTACCAGTCATGTATGCACTTAAAATGGTCAGATGTAACAATACTACGTTTAATGGTTTCACATGCGTATCAGATACTGTATTGCTCATTTTCTTGTTTAAGTGTTTTATCTGGTATTTCACCGTCAATTACCACCAAGGAAATTGTTCCTGAACGAGTTGTATACTGTTCCAATGGTGTATGCAGTTAAAATGGTTAGATGTAACGATACTAGGTTTAACAGTTTAAGATGTTTATCAGAACCTGTATTGCTCGTACTTTGTTTTTTTGATTTCTAACCATGAGTTCGCCTTGCAATATTAACAGTTAAACTGCTTCTAACCAGATCTGGACTGTACCAATCATGTATGCCGTTCAAATTGTCAGATGTAACAATACTACGTTTAACGGTTTCACATGCGTATCAGATCCTGTATTGCTCATTTTCTAGTTTAAGTGTTTTATCTGGTATTTCACCGTCCATTACCACTAAGGAAATTGTTCCTGAACCAGTTGTGTACTGTTCCAATGCTGTATGCAGTTAAAATGGTTAGATATAACGATTCTAGGTTTACCAGTTTAAGATGCTTATCAGAACCTGTATTGCTCGTACTTTGTTTTATTGATTTCTAACCATGATTTCGCCTTGCAATATGAACAATTAGACTGCTTCTAAGCAGTTCTGGCCTGTACCAGTCATGTATGCATTTAAAATGATCAGATGTAACAATACTACGTTTAATGGTTTCACATGCGTATCAGATCCTGTATTGTTCATTTTCTAGTTTAAGTATTTTATCTGGTATTTCACCGTCCATTAACACCAAAGAAATTGTTCCTGAACCAGTTGTGTACTGTTCCAATTCTGTATGCAGTTAAAATGGTTAGATATAACGATTCTAGGTTTACCAGTTTAAGATGCTTATCAGAACCTGTATTGCTCGTACTTTGTTTTATTGATTTCTAACCATGAGTTCGCCTTGCAATATGAACAATTTGAATGCTCTAAACCAGTTCTGGCCTGTACCAGTCATATATGCATTTAAAATGGTCAGATGTAACAATACTACGTTTAACGGTTTCACATGCGTATCAGATCCTGTATAGCTCATTTTCTAGTTTAAGTGTTTTATCTGGTATTTCACCGTCCATTACCACTAAGGAAATTGTTCCTGAACTAGTTGTGTATTGTTCCAATGCTGTATGCAGTTAAAATGGTTAGATAGCACGATTCTAGGTTTACCAGTTTAAGATGCTTATCAGAACCTGTATTGCTCGTACTTTGTTTTATTGATTTCTAAACATGAATTCGCCCTGCAATATGAACAGTTAGACTGCTTCTAACCGTTTCTGGACTGTACCAGTCATGTATGCAGTTAAAATTTGAATGTTCTAAACCAGTTCTGGACTGTACTAGTCATGTATCCGTTCAAATTGTCAGATGTAACAATACTACGTTTAACGGTTTCACATGATTATCAGATCCTGTATTGCTCATTTTCTAGTTTAAGTGTTTTATCTGGTATTTCACCGTCCATTACCACCAAGAAAATTGTTCCTGGACTAGTTGTGTACTGTTCCAATGCTGTATGCAGTTAAAATGGTTAGATTTAACGATTCTAGGTTTACCAGTTTAAGATGCTTATCAGAACCTGTATTGCTCGTACTTTGTTTATATTGATTTCTATCCATGAGTTCGCCTTGCAATATGAACAATTTGAATGTTCTAAATCAGTTCTGGACTGTACCAGCCATGTATGCAGTTAAAATGATCAGATGTAACAATACTACGTTTAATGGTTTCACATGCGTATCAGATCCTGTATTGTTCATTTTCTAGTTTAAGTATTTTATCTGGTATTTCACCGTCCATTAACACCAAAGAAATTGTTCCTGAACCAGTTGTTTAATGTTCCAATACTGTATGCAGTTAAAATGGTTAGATGTAATGATTCTAGGTTTACCTGTTTAAGATGATTATCAGAACCTGTATTGCTCGTACTTAGTTTTATTGATTTCTAACCATGAGTTCGCCTTGCAATATAAACAATTTGAATGTTCTAAACCAGTTCTGGCTTGTACCAGTCATGTATGCATTTAAAATGATCATATGTAACAATACTATGTTTAACGGTTTCACATGCGTATCAGATGCTGTATTGCTCATTTTCTAGTTTAAGTGTTTTATCTGGTATTTCGCCGTCCATTACCACCAAGAAAATTGTTCCTAAACCAGTTGTGTACTGTTCCAATGCTATATGCAGTTAAAATGGTTAGATGTAACGATTCTAGGTTTACCAGTTTAAGATGCTTATCAGAACCTGTATTGCTCGTACTTTGTTTTATTGATTTCTAACCATGATTTCACCTTGTAATATGAACAGTTAGACTGCTTCTAACTAGTTCTGGACTGTACCAATCATGTATGCTGTTCAAATGTTCAGATGTAACAATACTACGTTTAACGGTTTCACATCCTTGTCAGATCCTGTATTGCTCATTTTCTAGTTTAAGTGTTTTATATGGTATTTCACCGTCCATTACCACCAAGTAAATTGTTCCTGGACCAGTTGTGTACTGTTCCAATGCTGTATGCATTTAAAATGGTTAGATGTAACGATAGTAGGTTTAACAGTTAAAGATGCTTATCAGAACCTGTATTGCTCGTACCTTGTTTTATTGATTTCTAACCATGAATTCGCCCTGCAATATGAACAGTTAGACTGCTTCTAACCGGTTCTGGACTGTACCAGTCATGTATGCACTTAAAATGGTCAGATGTAACAATACTACGTTTAATGGTTTCACATGCGTATCAGATACTGTATTGCTCATTTTCTTGTTTAAGTGTTTTATCTGGTATTTCACCGTCAATTACCACCAAGGAAATTGTTCCTGAACGCGTTGTATACTGTTCCAATGGTGTATGCAGTTAAAATGGTTAGATGTAACGATACTAGGTTTAACAGTTTAAGATATTTATCAGAACCTGTATTGCTCGTACTTTGTTTTTTTGATTTCTAACCATGAGTTCGCCTTGCAATATTAACAGTTAAACTGCTTCTAACCAGATCTGGACTGTACCAATCATGTATGCCGTTCAAATTGTCAGATGTAACAATACTACGATTAACGGTTTCACATGCGTATCAGATCCTGTATTGTTCATTTTCTAGTTTAAGTGTTTTATCTGGTATTTCACCGTCCATTACCACTAAGGAAATTGTTCCTGAACCAGTTGTGTACTGTTCCAATGCTGTATGCAGTTAAAATGGTTAGATATAACGATTCTAGGTTTACCAGTTTAAGATGCTTAACAGAACCTGTATTGCTCGTACTTTGTTTTATTGATTTCTAACCATGATTTCGCCTTGCAATATGAACAATTAGACTGCTTCTAAGCAGTTCTGGCCTGTACCAGTCATGTATGCATTTAAAATGATCAGATGTAACAATACTACGTTTAATGGTTTCACATGCGTATCAGATCCTGTATTGTTCATTTTCTAGTTTAAGTATTTTATCTGGTATTTCACCGTCCATTAACACTAAAGAAATTGTTCCTGAACCAGTTGTGTACTGTTCCAATTCTGTATGCAGTTAAAATGGTTAGATATAACGATTCTAGGTTTACCAGTTTAAGATGCTTATCAGAACCTGTATTGCTCGTACTTTGTTTTATTGATTTCTAACCATGAGTTCGCCTTGCAATATGAACAATTTGAATGCTCTAAACCAGTTCTGGCCTGTACCAGTCATATATGCATTTAAAATGGTCAGATGTAACAATACTACGTTTAACGGTTTCACATGCGTATCAGATCCTGTATAGCTCATTTTCTAGTTTAAGTGTTTTATCTGGTATTTCACCGTCCATTACCACTAAGGAAATTGTTCCTGAACTAGTTGTGTATTGTTCCAATGCTGTATGCAGTTAAAATGGTTAGATAGCACGATTCTAGGTTTACCAGTTTAAGATGCTTATCAGAACCTGTATTGCTCGTACTTTGTTTTATTGATTTCTAAACATGAATTCGCCCTGCAATATGAACAGTTAGACTGCTTCTAAGCAGTTCTGGCCTGTACCAGTCATGTATGCATTTAAAATGGTCAGATGTAACAATACTACGTTTAACGGTTTCACTTGCGTATCAGATCCTGTATTGCTCATTTTCTTGTTTAAGTGTTATATCTGGTATTTCACCGTCCATTACCACCAACGAAATTGTTCCTGAATCAGTTGTGTACTATTCCAATGCTCTATGCAGTTAAAATGGTTAGATGTAACGATACTAGGTTTAACAGTTTAAGATGCTTATCAGAATCTGTATTGCTCGTACTTTGTTTTTTTGATTACTAACCATGAGTTCGCCTTTCAATATGAACAATTTGAATGCTCTAAACCAGTTCTGGCCTGTACCAGTCATGTATGCATTTAAAATGGTCAGATGTAACAAAAATACGTTTAACGGTTTCACATGCGTATCAGATCCTGTATTGCTCATTTTCTAGTTTAAGTGTTTTATCTGGTACTTCTCCGTCCATTACCACTAAGGAAATTGTTTCCTGAACCAGTTCTGGACTGTACCAATCATGTATGCCGTTCAAATGGTCAGATGTAACAATACTACGTTTAACGGTTTCACATCCTTATCAGATACTGTATTGCTCATTTTCTAGTTTAAGTGTTTTATCTGGTATTTCACCGTCCATTACCACTAAAGAAATTGTTCCTGAACCAGTTGTGTACTTTTCCAATGCTGGATGCAGTTCAAATGATTAAATATAACGATACTAGGTTTACCAGTTTAAGATGCTTATCAGAACCTGTATTGCTCGTACTTTGTTTTATTGATTTCTAACCATGATTTCGCCTTGCAATATGAACAGTTAGACTGCTTCTAACCAGTTCTGGACTAAACCAATCATGTTTTCGGTTCAAATGTTCAGATGTAACAATACTACGTTTAACGGTTTCACATCCTTATCAGAACCTGTATTGCTCGTACTTTGTTTTTTTGATTTCTAACCGTGAGTTCGCCTTGCAATATGAACAATTTGAATGTTCTAAACCAGTTCTGGACTGTACCAATCATGTATGCCGTTCAAATTGTCAGATGTAACAATACTACGTTTAACGGTTTCACATCCTTATCAGATCCTGTATTGCTCATTATCTAGTTTAAGTGTTTTATCTGATAATTCACAGTCCATTACCACCAAGGAAATTATTCCTGAACCAGTTGTGTACTATTCCAATGCTCTATGCAGTTAAAATGGTTAGATGTAACGATACTAGGTTTAACAGTTTAAGATGCTTATCAGAACCTGTATTGCTCGTACATTGTTTTATTGATTTCTAACCATGATTTCGCCTTGCAATATGAACAGTTAGACTGCTTCTAACCAGTTCTGGACTGTACCATTCATGTTTTCGGTTCAAATGGTCAGATGTAACATTACTACGTTTAACGATTTCACATCCTTATCAGATCCAGTATTGCTCATTTTCTTGTTTAAGTGTTATATCTGGTATTTCACCGTCCATTACCAGCAACGAAATTGTTCCTGAATCAGTTGTGTACTGTTCCAATGCTGTATGCAGTTAAAATGGTTAGATGTAACGATACTAGGTTTAACCGTTTAAGATGCTTATCAGAACCTGTATTGCTCGTACTTAGTTTTTTTGATTTCTAACCATGAGTTCGGCTTGCAATATGAACAATTTTAATGCTCTAAACCAGTTCTGGCCTGTACCAGTCATGTATGCATTTAAAATGGTCAGATGTAACAATACTACGATTAACGGTTTCACATCCTTATCAGATCCTGTATTGCTCATTTTCTAGTTTAAGTGTTTTATCTGGTATTTCACCGTCCATTACCACCAAGAAAATTGTTCCTGGACTAGTTGTGTACTGTTCCAATGCTGTATGCAGTTAAAATGGTTAGATTTAACGATTCTAGGTTTACCAGTTTAAGATGCTTATCAGAACCTGTATTGCTCGTACTTTGTTTATATTGATTTCTATCCATGAGTTCGCCTTGCAATATGAACAATTTGAATGTTCTAAATCAGTTCTGGACTGTACCAGCCATGTATGCAGTTAAAATGATCAGATGTAACAATACTACGTTTAATGGTTTCACATGCGTATCAGATCCTGTATTGTTCATTTTCTAGTTTAAGTATTTTATCTGGTATTTCACCGTCCATTAACACCAAAGAAATTGTTCCTGAACCAGTTGTGTAATGTTCCAATACTGTATGCAGTTAAAATGGTTAGATGTAACGATAGTAGGTTTAACAGTTAAAGATGCTTATCAGAACCTGTATTGCTCGTACCTTGTTTTATTGATTTCTAACCATGAATTCGCCCTGCAATATGAACAGTTAGACTGCTTCTAACCGTTTCTGGACTGTACCAGTCATGTATGCAGTTAAAATTTGAATGTTCTAAACCAGTTCTGGACTGTACTAGTCATGTATCCGTTCAAATTGTCAGATGTAACAATACTACGTTTAACGGTTTCACATGATTATCAGATCCTGTATTGCTCATTTTCTAGTTTAAGTGTTTTATCTGGTATTTCACCGTCCATTACCACCAAGAAAATTGTTCCTGGACTAGTTGTGTACTGTTCCAATGCTGTATGCAGTTAAAATGGTTAGATTTAACGATTCTAGGTTTACCAGTTTAAGATGCTTATCAGAACCTGTATTGCTCGTACTTTGTTTATATTGATTTCTATCCATGAGTTCGCCTTGCAATATGAACAATTTGAATGTTCTAAATCAGTTCTGGACTGTACCAGCCATGTATGCAGTTAAAATGATCAGATGTAACAATACTACGTTTAATGGTTTCACATGCGTATCAGATCCTGTATTGTTCATTTTCTAGTTTAAGTATTTTATCTGGTATTTCACCGTCCATTAACACCAAAGAAATTGTTCCTGAACCAGTTGTGTAATGTTACAATGCTGTATGCAGTTAAAATAGTTAGATGTAACGATTCTAGGTTTACCTGTTTAAGATGATTATCAGAACCTGTATTGCTCGTACTTAGTTTTATTGATTTCTAACCATGAGTTCGCCTTGCAATATAAACAATTTGAATGTTCTAAACCAGTTCTGGCCTGTACCAGTCATGTATGCATTTAAAATGATCATATGTAACAATACTATGTTTAACGGTTTCACATGCGTATCAGATGCTGTATTGCTCATTTTCTAGTTTAAGTGTTTTATCTGGTATTTCGCCGTCCATTACCACCAAGAAAATTGTTCCTAAACCAGTTGTGTACTGTTCCAATGCTATATGCAGTTAAAATGGTTAGATGTAACGATTCTAGGTTTACCAGTTTAAGATGCTTATCAGAACCTGTATTGCTCGTACTTTGTTTTATTGATTTCTAACCATGATTTCACCTTGCAATATGAACAGTTAGACTGCTTCTAACTAGTTCTGGACTGTACCAATCATGTATGCCGTTCAAATGTTCAGATGTAACAATACTACGTTTAACGGTTTCACATCCTTGTCAGATCCTGTATTGCTCATTTTCTAGTTTAAGTGTTTTATATGGTATTTCACCGTCCATTACCACCAAGTAAATTGTTCCTGGACCAGTTGTGTACTGTTCCAATGCTGTATGCATTTAAAATGGTTAGATGTAACGATAGTAGGTTTAACAGTTTAAGATGCTTATCAGAACCTGTATTGCTCGTACCTTGATTTATTGATTTCTAACCATGAATTCGCCCTGCAATATGAACAGTTAGACTGCTTCTAACCGGTTCTGGACTGTACCAGTCATGTATGCAGTTAAAATTTGAATGTTCTAAACCAGTTCTGGACTGTACTAGTCATGTATCCGTTCAAATTGTCAGATGTAACAATACTACGTTTAACGGTTTCAAATGATTATCAGATCCTGCATTGCTCATTTTCTAGTTTAAGTGTTTTATCTGATAATTCACCGTCCATTACCACCAAGGAAATTGTTCCAGAACCAGTTGTGTACTGTTCCAATGCTGTATGCAGTTAAAATGGTTAGATGTAACGAATCTAGGTTTACCAGATTAAGATGCTTATCAGATCCTGTATTGCTCGTACATCGTTTTATTGATTTCTAACAATGATTTCGCCGGGCAATATGAACAGTTAGACTGCTTCTAACCAGTTCTGTACTGTACCAATCATGTTTTCGGTTCAAATAGTCAGATGTAACAATACTACGTTTAACGGTTTGACATGCTTATCAGATCCTGTATTGCTCATTTTCGAGTTTAAGTGTTTTATCTGGTATTTCACCGTCCATTACCACTAAGGAAATTGTTCCTGAACCAGTTGTGTACTGTTCCAATGCTGTATGCAGTTAAAATGGTTAGATGTAACGAATCTAGGTTTACCAGATTAAGATGCTTATCAGATCCTGTATTGCTCGTACATCGTTTTATTGATTTCTAACAATGATTTCGCCGGGCAATATGAATAGTTAGACTGCTTCTAACCAGTTCTGTACTGTACCAATCATGTTTTCGGTTCAAATAGTCAGATGTAACAATACTACGTTTAACGGTTTGACATGCTTATCAGATCCTGTATTGCTCATTTTCGAGTTTAAGTGTTTTATCTGGTATTTCACCGTCCATTACCACTAAGGAAATTGTTCCTGAACCAGTTGTGTACTGTTCCAATTCTGTATGCAGTTAAAATGGTTAGATATAACGATTCTAGGTTTACCAGTTTAAGATGCTTATCAGAACCTCTATTGCTCGTACTTTGTTTTGTTGATTTCTAACCATGATTTCGCATTGCAATATGAACAGTTACACTACTTCTAACCAGTTCTGGACTGTACCAATCATGTATGCAGTTCAAATTGTCAGATGTAACAATACTACGTTTAACGGTTTCACATGCGTATCAGATCCTGTCTTGCTCATTTTCTTGTTTAAGTGTTTTATCTGATAATTCACCGTCCATTACCACAAAGCGAATTGTTCCTGAACCAGTTGTATACTGTTCTAATGGTGTATGCAGTTAAAATGGTTAGATGTAACGATACTAGGTTTAACAGTTTAAGATGCTTATCAGAACCTGTATTGCTCGTACTTTGTTTTATTGATTTCTAACCATGAGTTCGCCTTGCAATATGAACAATTTGAATGCTCTAAACCAGTTCTGGCCAATACCAGTCATGTATGCATTTAAAATGGTCAGATGTAACAATACTACGTTTAACGGTTTCACATGCGTATCAGATCCTGTATAGCTCATTTTCTAGTTTAAGTGTTTTATCTGGTACTTCACCGTCCATTACCACTAAGGAAATTGTTCCTGAACCAGTTGTGTACTGTTCCAATGCTGTATGCAGTTAAAATGGTTAGATAGCACGATTCTAGGTTTACCAGTTTAAGATGCTTATCAGAACCTGTATTGCTCGTACTTTGTTTTATTGATTTCTAACCATGATTTCGCCTTGCAATATGAACAGTTAGACTGCTTCTAACCAGTTCTTGACTGTACCAATCATGTTTTCGGTTCAAATGGTCAGATCCTGTTCATATTGCCCGGCGAAATCATTGTTAGAAATCAATAAAACAAAGTACGAGCAATACAGGTTCTGATAAGCATCTTAAACTGGTAAACCTAGAATCGTTACATCTAACCATTTTAACTGCATACACCATTGGAACAGTATACAACTGGTTCAGAAACAATTTCCTTTGTGGCAATGGACGGTGAATTATCAGATAAAACACTTAAACTAGAAAATGAGCAATACAGGATCTGATAAGGATGTGAAACCGTTAAACGTAGTATTGTTACATCTGACCATTTGAACCGAAAACATGATTGGTACAGTCCAGAACTGGTTAGAAGCAGTCTAACTGTTCATATTGCAAGGCGAACTCATGGTTAGAAATCAATAAAACAAAGTACGAGCAATACAGGTTCTGATAAGCATCTTAAACTGGTAAACCTAGAATCGTTATATCTAACCATTTTAACTGCATACAGCATTGGAACAGTACACAACTGGTTCAGGAACAATTTCCTTAGTGGTAATGG
>JACCIA010000195.1:0-21965 GCA_018906985.1 Apocrypta bakeri | reverse complement strand
GCGAAATTGCACCTAGAATAATATACAAACATAGAAAATGAGCATTTCTGTCGTTGAATCGGTGTATAGGAGGTGAGAGCGAAAACGTAAAATCTGACTATATATACTGCATAGATCAGTTGCAGGGTGCAATATCGAGTAGAATTTATTGATAATTTCGTAATACAAAGCGAAATTGCACCTAGAATAAGAAAATAACATTGAAAACGAAGATTTTATTTTCTCCTCGTTTTTGTGCTTTTCACGAGCTGAAACGTTCAAAAACGAGGTGAAACGGAAATCATTATATCCGGCTATTTTAACTGTATAGGGCAGTTACCGGGTGCATTATCGAATAGAGGCAGTTAAGAAATACGTAATGCAAAGCGAAATTGCACCTAGAATAATATACAAACATAGAAAATGAGCATTTCTGTCGTTGAATCGGTGTATAGGAGGTGAGAGCGAAAACGTAAAATCTGACTATATATACTGCATAGATCAGTTGCAGGGTGCAATATCGAGTAGAATTTATTGATAATTTCGTAATACAAAGCGAAATTGCACCTAGAATAAGAAAATAACATTGAAAACGAAGATTTTATTTTCTCCTCGTTTTTGTGCTTTTCACGAGCTGAAACGTTCAAAAACGAGGTGAAACGGAAATCATTATATCCGGCTATTTTAACTGTATAGGGCAGTTACCGGGTGCATTATCGAATAGAGGCAGTTAAGAAATACGTAATGCAAAGCGAAATTGCACCTAGAATAATATACAAACATAGAAAATGAGCATTTCTGTCGTTGAATCGGTGTATAGGAGGTGAGAGCGAAAACGTAAAATCTGACTATATATACTGCATAGATCAGTTGCAGGGTGCAATATCGAGTAGGATTTATTGATAATTTCGTAATACAAAGCGAAATTGCACCTAGAATAAGAAAATAACATCGAAAACGAAGATTTTATTTTCTCCTCGTTTTTGTGCTTTTCACGAGCTGAAACGTTCAAAAACGAGGTGAAACGGAAATCATTATATCCGGCTATTTTAACTGTATAGGGCAGTTACCGGGTGCATTATCGAATAGAGGCAGTTAAGAAATACGTAATGCAAAGCGAAATTGCACCTAGAATAATATACAAACATAGAAAATGAGCATTTCTGTCGTTGAATCGGTGTATAGGAGGTGAGAGCGAAAACGTAAAATCTGACTATATATACTGCATAGATCAGTTGCAGGGTGCAATATCGAGTAGAATTTATTGATAATTTCGTAATACAAAGCGAAATTGCACCTAGAATAAGAAAATAACATCGAAAACGAAGATTTTATTTTCTCCTCGTTTTTGTGCTTTTCACGAGCTGAAACGTTCAAAAACGAGGTGAAACGGAAATCATTATATCCGGCTATTTTAACTGTATAGGGCAGTTACCGGGTGCATTATCGAATAGAGGCAGTTAAGAAATACGTAATGCAAAGCGAAATTGCACCTAGAATAATATACAAACATAGAAAATGAGCATTTCTGTCGTTGAATCGGTGTATAGGAGGTGAGAGCGAAAACGTAAAATCTGACTATATATACTGCATAGATCAGTTGCAGGGTGCAATATCGAGTAGAATTTATTGATAATTTCGTAATACAAAGCGAAATTGCACCTAGAATAAGAAAATAACATCGAAAACGAAGATTTTATTTTCTCCTCGTTTTTGTGCTTTTCACGAGCTGAAACGTTCAAAAACGAGGTGAAACGGAAATCATTATATCCGGCTATTTTAACTGTATAGGGCAGTTACCGGGTGCATTATCGAATAGAGGCAGTTAAGAAATACGTAATGCAAAGCGAAATTGCACCTAGAATAATATACAAACATAGAAAATGAGCATTTCTGTCGTTGAATCGGTGTATAGGAGGTGAGAGCGAAAACGTAAAATCTGACTATATATACTGCATAGATCAGTTGCAGGGTGCAATATCGAGTAGGAATTTATTGATAATTTCGTAATACAAAGCGAAATTGCACCTAGAATAAGAAAATAACATCGAAAACGAAGATTTTATTTTCTCCTCGTTTTTGTGCTTTTCACGAGCTGAAACGTTCAAAAACGAGGTGAAACGGAAATCATTATATCCGGCTATTTTAACTGTATAGGGCAGTTACCGGGTGCATTATCGAATAGAGGCAGTTAAGAAATACGTAATGCAAAGCGAAATTGCACCTAGAATAATATACAAACATAGAAAATGAGCATTTCTGTCGTTGAATCGGTGTATAGGAGGTGAGAGCGAAAACGTAAAATCTGACTATATATACTGCATAGATCAGTTGCAGGGTGCAATATCGAGTAGAATTTATTGATAATTTCGTAATACAAAGCGAAATTGCACCTAGGATAAGAAAATAACATCGAAAACGAAGATTTTATTTTCTCCTCGTTTTTGTGCTTTTCACGAGCTGAAACGTTCAAAAACGAGGTGAAACGGAAATCATTATATCCGGCTATTTTAACTGTATAGGGCAGTTACCGGGTGCATTATCGAATAGAGGCAGTTAAGAAATACGTAATGCAAAGCGAAATTGCACCTAGAATAATATACAAACATAGAAAATGAGCATTTCTGTCGTTGAATCGGTGTATAGGAGGTGAGAGCGAAAACGTAAAATCTGACTATATATACTGCATAGATCAGTTGCAGGGTGCAATATCGAGTAGGAATTTATTGATAATTTCGTAATACAAAGCGAAATTGCACCTAGGATAAGAAAATAACATCGAAAACGAAGATTTTATTTTCTCCTCGTTTTTGTGCTTTTCACGAGCTGAAACGTTCAAAAACGAGGTGAAACGGAAATCATTATATCCGGCTATTTTAACTGTATAGGGCAGTTACCGGGTGCATTATCGAATAGAGGCAGTTAAGAAATACGTAATGCAAAGCGAAATTGCACCTAGAATAATATACAAACATAGAAAATGAGCATTTCTGTCGTTGAATCGGTGTATAGGAGGTGAGAGCGAAAACGTAAAATCTGACTATATATACTGCATAGATCAGTTGCAGGGTGCAATATCGAGTAGGAATTTATTGATAATTTCGTAATACAAAGCGAAATTGCACCTAGAATAAGAAAATAACATCGAAAACGAAGATTTTATTTTCTCCTCGTTTTTGTGCTTTTCACGAGCTGAAACGTTCAAAAACGAGGTGAAACGGAAATCATTATATCCGGCTATTTTAACTGTATAGGGCAGTTACCGGGTGCATTATCGAATAGAGGCAGTTAAGAAATACGTAATGCAAAGCGAAATTGCACCTAGAATAATATACAAACATAGAAAATGAGCATTTCTGTCGTTGAATCGGTGTATAGGAGGTGAGAGCGAAAACGTAAAATCTGACTATATATACTGCATAGATCAGTTGCAGGGTGCAATATCGAGTAGGAATTTATTGATAATTTCGTAATACAAAGCGAAATTGCACCTAGAATAAGAAAATAACATCGAAAACGAAGATTTTATTTTCTCCTCGTTTTTGTGCTTTTCACGAGCTGAAACGTTCAAAAACGAGGTGAAACGGAAATCATTATATCCGGCTATTTTAACTGTATAGGGCAGTTACCGGGTGCATTATCGAATAGAGGCAGTTAAGAAATACGTAATGCAAAGCGAAATTGCACCTAGAATAATATACAAACATAGAAAATGAGCATTTCTGTCGTTGAATCGGTGTATAGGAGGTGAGAGCGAAAACGTAAAATCTGACTATATATACTGCATAGATCAGTTGCAGGGTGCAATATCGAGTAGGAATTTATTGATAATTTCGTAATACAAAGCGAAATTGCACCTAGGATAAGAAAATAACATCGAAAACGAAGATTTTATTTTCTCCTCGTTTTTGTGCTTTTCACGAGCTGAAACGTTCAAAAACGAGGTGAAACGGAAATCATTATATCCGGCTATTTTAACTGTATAGGGCAGTTACCGGGTGCATTATCGAATAGAGGCAGTTAAGAAATACGTAATGCAAAGCGAAATTGCACCTAGAATAATATACAAACATAGAAAATGAGCATTTCTGTCGTTGAATCGGTGTATAGGAGGTGAGAGCGAAAACGTAAAATCTGACTATATATACTGCATAGATCAGTTGCAGGGTGCAATATCGAGTAGAATTTATTGATAATTTCGTAATACAAAGCGAAATTGCACCTAGAATAAGAAAATAACATCGAAAACGAAGATTTTATTTTCTCCTCGTTTTTGTGCTTTTCACGAGCTGAAACGTTCAAAAACGAGGTGAAACGGAAATCATTATATCCGGCTATTTTAACTGTATAGGGCAGTTACCGGGTGCATTATCGAATAGAGGCAGTTAAGAAATACGTAATGCAAAGCGAAATTGCACCTAGAATAATATACAAACATAGAAAATGAGCATTTCTGTCGTTGAATCGGTGTATAGGAGGTGAGAGCGAAAACGTAAAATCTGACTATATATACTGCATAGATCAGTTGCAGGGTGCAATATCGAGTAGAATTTATTGATAATTTCGTAATACAAAGCGAAATTGCACCTAGAATAAGAAAATAACATCGAAAACGAAGATTTTATTTTCTCCTCGTTTTTGTGCTTTTCACGAGCTGAAACGTTCAAAAACGAGGTGAAACGGAAATCATTATATCCGGCTATTTTAACTGTATAGGGCAGTTACCGGGTGCATTATCGAATAGAGGCAGTTAAGAAATACGTAATGCAAAGCGAAATTGCACCTAGAATAATATACAAACATAGAAAATGAGCATTTCTGTCGTTGAATCGGTGTATAGGAGGTGAGAGCGAAAACGTAAAATCTGACTATATATACTGCATAGATCAGTTGCAGGGTGCAATATCGAGTAGGAATTTATTGATAATTTCGTAATACAAAGCGAAATTGCACCTAGGATAAGAAAATAACATCGAAAACGAAGATTTTTTTTTCTCCTCGTTTTTGTAGCTTTTCACGAGCTGAAACGTTCAAAAACGAGGTGAAACGGAAATCATTATATCCGGCTATTTTAACTGTATAGGGCAGTTACCGGGTGCATTATCGAATAGAGGCAGTTAAGAAATACGTAATGCAAAGCGAAATTGCACCTAGAATAATATACAAACATAGAAAATGAGCATTTCTGTCGTTGAATCGGTGTATAGGAGGTGAGAGCGAAAACGTAAAATCTGACTATATATACTGCATAGATCAGTTGCAGGGTGCAATATCGAGTAGAATTTATTGATAATTTCGTAATACAAAGCGAAATTGCACCTAGAATAAGAAAATAACATCGAAAACGAAGATTTTATTTTCTCCTCGTTTTTGTGCTTTTCACGAGCTGAAACGTTCAAAAACGAGGTGAAACGGAAATCATTATATCCGGCTATTTTAACTGTATAGGGCAGTTACCGGGTGCATTATCGAATAGAGGCAGTTAAGAAATACGTAATGCAAAGCGAAATTGCACCTAGAATAATATACAAACATAGAAAATGAGCATTTCTGTCGTTGAATCGGTGTATAGGAGGTGAGAGCGAAAACGTAAAATCTGACTATATATACTGCATAGATCAGTTGCAGGGTGCAATATCGAGTAGGAATTTATTGATAATTTCGTAATACAAAGCGAAATTGCACCTAGGATAAGAAAATAACATCGAAAACGAAGATTTTTTTTTCTCCTCGTTTTTGTGCTTTTCACGAGCTGAAACGTTCAAAAACGAGGTGAAACGGAAATCATTATATCCGGCTATTTTAACTGTATAGGGCAGTTACCGGGTGCATTATCGAATAGAGGCAGTTAAGAAATACGTAATGCAAAGCGAAATTGCACCTAGAATAATATACAAACATAGAAAATGAGCATTTCTGTCGTTGAATCGGTGTATAGGAGGTGAGAGCGAAAACGTAAAATCTGACTATATATACTGCATAGATCAGTTGCAGGGTGCAATATCGAGTAGAATTTATTGATAATTTCGTAATACAAAGCGAAATTGCACCTAGAATAAGAAAATAACATTGAAAACGAAGATTTTATTTTCTCCTCGTTTTTGTGCTTTTCACGAGCTGAAACGTTCAAAAACGAGGTGAAACGGAAATCATTATATCCGGCTATTTTAACTGTATAGGGCAGTTACCGGGTGCATTATCGAATAGAGGCAGTTAAGAAATACGTAATGCAAAGCGAAATTGCACCTAGAATAATATACAAACATAGAAAATGAGCATTTCTGTCGTTGAATCGGTGTATAGGAGGTGAGAGCGAAAACGTAAAATCTGACTATATATACTGCATAGATCAGTTGCAGGGTGCAATATCGAGTAGGATTTATTGATAATTTCGTAATACAAAGCGAAATTGCACCTAGGATAAGAAAATAACATCGAAAATAAAGATTTTTTTTTCTCCTCGTTTTTGTGCTTTTCACGAGCTGAAACGTTCAAAAACGAGGTGAAACGGAAATCATTATATCCGGCTATTTTAACTGTATAGGGCAGTTACCGGGTGCATTATCGAATAGAGGCAGTTAAGAAATACGTAATGCAAAGCGAAATTGCACCTAGAATAATATACAAACATAGAAAATGAGCATTTCTGTCGTTGAATCGGTGTATAGGAGGTGAGAGCGAAAACGTAAAATCTGACTATATATACTGCATAGATCAGTTGCAGGGTGCAATATCGAGTAGAATTTATTGATAATTTCGTAATACAAAGCGAAATTGCACCTAGAATAAGAAAATAACATCGAAAACGAAGATTTTATTTTCTCCTCGTTTTTGTGCTTTTCACGAGCTGAAACGTTCAAAAACGAGGTGAAACGGAAATCACTATATCCGGCTATTTTAACTGTATAGGGCAGTTACCGGGTGCATTATCGAATAGAGGCAGTTAAGAAATACGTAATGCAAAGCGAAATTGCACCTAGAATAATATACAAACATAGAAAATGAGCATTTCTGTCGTTGAATCGGTGTATAGGAGGTGAGAGCGAAAACGTAAAATCTGACTATATATACTGCATAGATCAGTTGCAGGGTGCAATATCGAGTAGGATTTATTGATAATTTCGTAATACAAAGCGAAATTGCACCTAGAATAAGAAAATAACATCGAAAACGAAGATTTTTTTTTCTCCTCGTTTTTGTGCTTTTCACGAGCTGAAACGTTCAAAAACGAGGTGAAACGGAAATCATTATATCCGGCTATTTTAACTGTATAGGGCAGTTACCGGGTGCATTATCGAATAGAGGCAGTTAAGAAATACGTAATGCAAAGCGAAATTGCACCTAGAATAATATACAAACATAGAAAATGAGCATTTCTGTCGTTGAATCGGTGTATAGGAGGTGAGAGCGAAAACGTAAAATCTGACTATATATACTGCATAGAGCAGTTGCAGGGTGCAATATCGAGTAGAATTTTTTGATCATTTGATTTGTTGATAATGGTTTCACATGCGTATCAGATCCTGTATTGCTCATTTTCTAGTTTAAGTGTTTTATCTGATAATTCACAGTCCATTACCATCAAGGAAATTGTTCATGAACCAGTTGTGTACTGTTCCAATGCTGAATGCAGTTAAAATGGTTAGATATTACGATACTAGGTTTAACAGTTTAAGATGCTTATCAGAACCTGTATTGCTCGTACTTTGTTTTTTTGATTTCTAACCATGAGTTCGCCTTGCAATATGAACAATTTGAATATTCTAAACCAGTTCTGGACTGTACCAGTCATGTATGCCGTTCAAATTGTCAGATGTAACAATACTACGTTTAACGGTTTCACATGCGTATCAGATCCTGTATTGCTCATTTTCTTGTTTAAGTGTTTTATCTGATAATTCACCGTCCATTACCACCAACGAAATTGTTCCTGAATCAGTTGTGTACTGTTCTAATGCTGTATGCAGTTAAAATGGTTAGATGTAACGATACAAGGTTTAACAGGTTAAGATGCTAATCAGAACCTGTGTTGCTCGGACTTTGTTTTATTGATTTCTAACCATGATTTCGCCTTGCAATATGAACAGTTAGACGACTTCTAACCGGTGCTGGACTGTACCTGTCATGTATGCACTTAAAATGGTCAGATGTAACAATACTACGTTTAACGGTTTCACATGCGTATCAGATGCTGTATTGCTCATTTTCTAGTTTAAGTGTTTTATCTGGTATTTCACCGTCCATTACCACTAAGGAAATTATTCCTGGACCAGTTGTGTACTGTTCCAATGCTGTATGCAGTTAAAATGGTTAGATGTAACGATACTAGGTTTAACAGGTTAAGATGCTTATCAGAACCTGTATTGCTCGTACTTTGTTTTATTGATTTCTAACCATGATTTCGCCTTGCAATATGAACAGTTAGACTGCTTCTAACCAGTTCTGGACTGTACCAATCATGTATGCCGTTCAAATGGTCAGATGTAACAATACTACGTTTAACGGTTTCACATCCTTATCAGATCCTGTATTGCTCATTTTCTAGTTTAAGTGTTTTATCTGGTATTTCACCGTCCATTACCACCAAGGAAATTGTTCCTGAACCAGTTGTGTACTGTTCCAATGCTGTATGCAGTTAAAATGGTTAGATGTAACGATACTAGGTTTAACAGTTTAAGATGCTTATCAGAACCTGTATTGCTCGTACTTTGTTTTATTGATTTCTAACCATGATTTCGCCTTGCAATATGAACAGTTAGACTGCTTCTAACCAGTTCTGGACTGTACCAATCATGTATGCCGTTCAAATGGTCAGATGTAACAATACTACGTTTAACGGTTTCACATGCTTATCAGATCCTGTATTGCTCATTTTCTAGTTTAAGTGTTTTATCTGATAATTCACCGTCCATTACCACCAAGGAAATTGTTCCTGACCAGTTGTGTACTGTTCCAATGCTGTATGCAGTTAAAATGGTTAGATGTAACGATACTAGGTTTAACAGTTTAAGATGCTTATCAGAACCTGTATTGCTCGTACTTTGTTTTATTGATTTCTAACCATGAGTTCGCCTTGCAATATGAACAATTTGAATGCTTCTAAACCAGTTCTGGACTGTACCAGTCATGTATGCAGTTAAAATGGTCAGATGTAACAATACTACGTTTAACGGTTTCACATCCTTATCAGATCCTGTATTGCTCATTTTCTAGTTTAAGTATTTTATCTGATAATTCACCGTCCATTACCACCAACGAAATTGTTCCTGAATCAGTTGTGTACTGTTCCAATGCTGTATGCAGTTAAAATGGTTAGATGTAACGATTCTAGGTTTACCAGTTTAAGATGCTTATCAGAACCTGTATTGCTCGTACTTTGTTTTATTGATTTCTAACCATGATTTCGCCTTGCAATATGAACAGTTAGACTGCTTCTAACCAGTTCTGGACTGTACCAATCATGTTTTCGGTTCAAATGGTCAGATGTAACAATACTACGTTTAACGGTTTCACATCCTTATCAGATTCTGTATTGCTCATTTTCTAGTTTAAGTGTTTTATCTGATAGTTCACAGTCCATTACCACCAAGGAAATTATTCCTGAACCAGTTGTGTACTGTTCCAATGCTGTATGCAGTTAAAATGGTTAGATAGTAACGATACTAGGTTTAACAGTTTAAGATGCTTATCAGAACCTGTATTGCTCGTACTTTGTTTTTTTGATTTCTAACCATGAGTTCGCCTTGCAATATGAACAATTTGAATGTTCTAAACCAGTTCTGGACTGTACCAGTCATGTATGCCGTTCAAATTGTCAGATGTAACAATACTACGTTTAACGGTTTCACATGCGTATCAGATCCTGTATTGCTCATTTTCTTGTTTAAGTGTTTTATCTGATAATTCACCGTCCATTACCACCAAGGAAATTGTTCCTGAACCAGTTGTGTACTGTTCCAATGCTGTATGCAGTTAAAATGGTTAGATGTAACGATACTAGGTTTAACAGTTTAAGATGCTTATCAGAACCTGTATTGCTCGTACTTTGTTTTATTGATTTCTAACCATGATTTCGCCTTGCAATATGAACAGTTAGACTGCTTCTAACCAGTTCTGGACTGTACCAATCATGTATGCCGTTCAAATGATCAGATGTAAAAATACTACGTTTAACGGTTTCACAGCCTTATCAGATCCTGTATTGCTCATTTTCTAGTTTAAGTGTTTTATCTGGTATTTCACCGTCCATTACCACCAAGGAAATTGTTCCTGAACCAGTTGTGTACTGTTCCAATGCTGTATGCAGTTAAAATGGTTAGATGTAACGATACTAGGTTTAACAGTTTAAGATGCTTATCAGAACCTGTATTGCTCGTACTTTGTTTTATTGATTTCTAACCATGAGTTCGCCTTGCAATATGAACAGTTAGACTGCTTCTAACCAGTTCTGGACTGTACCAGTCATGTATGCAGTTAAAATGGTCAGATGTAACAATACTACGTTTAACTGGTTTCACATGCGTATCAGATGCTGTATTGCTCATTTTCTAGTTTAAGTGTTTTATCTGGTATTTCGCCGTCCATTACCACCAAGGAAATTGTTCCTGAACCAGTTGTGTACTGTTCCAATGCTGTATGCAGTTAAAATGGTTAGATGTAACGATACTAGGTTTACCAGTTTAAGATGCTTATCAGAACCTGTCTTGCTCGTACTTAGTTTTATTGATTTCTAACCATGAGTTCGCCTTGCAATATAAACAATTTGAATGTTCTAAACCAGTTCTGGACTGTACCAGCCATGTATGCAGTTAAAATGATCATATGTAACAATACTACGTTTAACGGTTTCACATGCTTATCAGATCCTGTATTGCTCATTTTCTAGTTTAAGTGTTTTATCTGGTATTTCACCGTCCATTACCACTAAGGAAATTGTTCCTGAACCAGTTGTGTACTGTTCCAATGCTGTATGCAGTTAAAATGGTTAGATGTAACGATACTAGGTTTAACAGTTTAAGATGCTTATCAGAACCTGTATTGCTCGTACTTTGTTTTATTGATTTCTAACCATGAGTTCGCCTTGCAATATGAACAGTTAGACTGCTTCTAACCAGTTCTGGACTGTACCAGTCATGTATGCAGTTAAAATGGTCAGATGTAACAATACTACGTTTAACGGTTTCACATGCGTATCAGATCCTGTATTGCTCATTTTCTAGTTTAAGTGTTTTATCTGTATTTCACCGTCCATTACCACCAAGGAAATTGTTCCTGAACCAGTTGTGTACTGTTCCAATGCTGTATGCAGTTAAAATGGTTAGATGTAACGATACTAGGTTTACCAGTTTAAGATGCTTATCAGAACCTGTATTGCTCGTACTTTGTTTTATTGATTTCTAACCATGAGTTCGCCTTGCAATATGAACAGTTAGACTGCTTCTAACCAGTTCTGGACTGTACCAATCATGTATGCCGTTCAAATGGTCAGATGTAACAATACTACGTTTAACGGTTTCACATGCGTATCAGATCCTGTATTGCTCATTTTCTAGTTTAAGTGTTTTATCTGGTATTTCACCGTCCATTACCACCAAGGAAATTGTTCCTGAACCAGTTGTGTACTGTTCCAATGCTGTATGCAGTTAAAATGGTTAGATGTAACGATACTAGGTTTAACAGTTTAAGATGCTTATCAGAACCTGTATTGCTCGTACTTTGTTTTATTGATTTCTAACCATGATTTCGCCTTGCAATATGAACAGTTAGACTGCTTCTAACCAGTTCTGGACTGTACCAATCATGTATGCCGTTCAAATGGTCAGATGTAACAATACTACGTTTAACGGTTTCACATGCTTATCAGATCCTGTATTGCTCATTTTCTAGTTTAAGTGTTTTATCTGATATTTCACCGTCCATTACCACCAAGGAAATTGTTCCTGAACCAGTTGTGTACTGTTCCAATGCTGTATGCAGTTAAAATGGTTAGATGTAACGATACTAGGTTTAACAGTTTAAGATGCTTATCAGAACCTGTATTGCTCGTACTTAGTTTTATTGATTTCTAACCATGAGTTCGCCTTGCAATATGAACAATTTGAATGCTTCTAAACCAGTTCTGGACTGTACCAGTCATGTATGCAGTTAAAATGGTCAGATGTAACAATACTACGTTTAACGGTTTCACATGATTATCAGATCCTGTATTGCTCATTTTCTAGTTTAAGTGTTTTATCTGATAATTCACCGTCCTATTACCACCAAGGAAATTGTTCCTGAACCAGTTGTGTACTGTTCCAATGCTGTATGCAGTTAAAATGGTTAGATGTAACGATACTAGGTTTACCAGTTTAAGATGCTTATCAGAACCTGTATTGCTCGTACTTTGTTTTATTGATTTCTAACCATGAGTTCGCCTTGCAATATGAACAGTTAGACTGCTTCTAACCAGTTCTGGACTGTACCAATCATGTATGCAGTTCAAATGGTCAGATGTAACAATACTACGTTTAACGGTTTCACATGCTTATCAGATCCTGTATTGCTCATTTTCTAGTTTAAGTGTTTTATCTGATATTTCACCGTCCATTACCACCAAGGAAATTGTTCCTGAACCAGTTGTGTACTGTTCCAATGCTGTATGCAGTTAAAATGGTTAGATATAACGATACTAGGTTCACCAGTTTAAGATGCTTATCAGAACCTGTATTACTCGTACTTTGTTTTATTGATTTCTAACCATGAGTTCGCCTTGCAATATGAACAGTTAGAATGCTTCTAACCGGTGCTGGACTGTACCAGTCATGTATGAACTTAAAATGGTCAGATGTAACATTACTACGATTAACGGTTTCACATGCGTATCAGATCCTGTATTGCTCATTTTCTAGTTTAAGTGTTTTATCTGATAATTCACCGTCCATTACCACCAAGGAAATTGTTCCTGAACCAGTTGTGTACTGTTCCAATGCTGTATGCAGTTAAAATGGTTAGATGTAACGATACTAGGTTTAACAGTTTAAGATGCTTATCAGAACCTGTATTGCTCGTACTTTGTTTTATTGATTTCTAACCATGAGTTCGCCTTGCAATATGAACAGTTAGACTGCTTCTAACCAGTTCTGGACTGTACCAATCATGTATGCCGTTCAAATGGTCAGATGTAACAATACTACGTTTAACGGTTTCACATGCTTATCAGATCCTGTATTGCTCATTTTCTAGTTTAAGTGTTTTATCTGGTATTTCACCGTCCATTACCACCAAGGAAATTGTTCCTGAACCAGTTGTGTACTGTTCCAATGCTGTATGCAGTTAAAATGGTTAGATGTAACGATACTAGGTTTAACAGTTTAAGATGCTTATCAGAACCTGTATTGCTCGTACTTTGTTTTATTGATTTCTAACCATGATTTCGCTTCGCAATATGAACAGTTAGACTGCTTCTAAGCCGTTCTGGTCTGTACCAGTCATGTATGCAGTTAAAATGGTCAGATGTAACAATACTACGTTTAACGGTTTCACATGCGTATCAGACGCTGTATTGCTCATTTTCTAGTTTAAGTGTTTTATCTGGTATTTCGCCGTCCATTACCACCAAGGAAATTGTTCCTGAACCAGTTGTGTACTGTTCTAATGCTGTATGCAGTTAAAATGGTTAGATGTAACGATACTAGGTTTACCAGTTTAAGATGCTTATCAGAACCTGTCTTGCTCGTACTTAGTTTTATTGATTTCTAACCATGAGTTCGCCTTGCAATATGATCAATTTGAATGTTCTAAACCAGTTCTGGACTGTACTAGTCATGTATGCAGTTAAAATGATCATATGTAACAATACTACGTTTAACGGTTTCACATGCGTATCAGATCCTGTATTGCTCATTTTCTAGTTTAAGTGTTTTATCTGGTATTTCACCGTCTATTACCACCAAGGAAATTGTTCCTGAACCAGTTGTGTACTGTTCCAATGCTGTATGCAGTTAAAATGGTTAGATGTAACGATACTAGGTTTAACAGTTTAAGATGCTTATCAGAACCTGTATTGCTCGTACTTTGTTTTATTGATTTCTAACCATGAGTTCGCCTTGCAATATGAACAGTTAGACTGCTTCTAACCAGTTCTGGACTGTACCAGTCATGTATGCAGTTAAAATGGTCAGATGTAACAATACTACGTTTAACGGTTTCACATGCGTATCAGATCCTGTATTGCTCATTTTCTAGTTTAAGTGTTTTATCTGTATTTCACCGTCCATTACCACCAAGGAAATTGTTCCTGAACCAGTTGTGTACTGTTCCAATGCTGTATGCAGTTAAAATGGTTAGATGTAACGATAGTAGGTTTACCAGTTTAAGATGCTTATCAGAACCTGTATTACTCGTACTTTGTTTTATTGATTTCTAACCATGAGTTCGCCTTGCAATATGAACAATTTGAATGTTCTAAACCAGTTCTGGACTGTACCAGTCATGTATGCAGTTAAAATGATCATATGTAACAATACTACGTTTAACGGTTTCACATGATTATCAGATCCTGTATTGCTCATTTTCTAGTTTAAGTGTTTTATCTGATAATTCACCGTCTATTACCACCAAGGAAATTGTTCCTGAACCAGTTGTGTACTGTTCCAATGCTGTATGCAGTTAAAATGGTTAGATGTAACGATACTAGGTTTAACAGTTTAAGATGCTTATCAGAACCTGTATTGCTCGTACTTTGTTTTATTGATTTCTAACCATGAGTTCGCCTTGCAATATGATCAATTTGAATGTTCTAAACCAGTTCTGGACTGTACTAGTCATGTATCCGTTCAAATTGTCAGATGTAACAATACTACGTTTAACGGTTTCACATGATTATCAGATCCTGTATTGCTCATTTTCTAGTTTAAGTGTTTTATCTGATAATTCACCGTCCATTACCACCAAGGAAATTGTTCCATGAACCAGTTGTGTACTGTTCCAATGCTGTATGCAGTTAAAATGGTTAGATGTAACGATCTAGGTTTACCAGTTTAAGATGCTTATCAGAACCTGTATTGCTCGTACTTGTTTTATTGATTTCTAACCATGAGTTCGCCTTGCAATATGAACAGTTAGACTGCTTCTAACCGGTTCTGGACTGTACCAGTCATGTATGCAGTTAAAATGGTCAGATGTAACAATACTACGTTTAATGGTTTCACATGCGTATCAGATGCTGTATTGCTCATTTTCTAGTTTAAGTCTTTTATCTGGTATTTCACGGTCCATTACCACTAAGGAAATTGTTCCTGATCCAGTTGTGTACTGTTCCAATACTGTATGCAGTTAAAATGGTTAGATGTAACGATACTAGGTTTACCAGTTTAAGATGCTTATCAGAACCTGTCTTGCTCGTACTTAGTTTTATTGATTTCTAACCATGAGTTCGCCTTGCAATATAAACAATTTGAATGTTCTAACCAGTTCTGGACTGTACCAGCCATGTATGCAGTTAAAATGGTCAGATGTAACAATACTACGTTTAACGGTTTCACATGCGTATCAGATCCTGTATTGCTCATTTTCTAGTTTAAGTGTTTTATCTGATATTCACCGTCCATTACCACCAAGGAAATTGTTCCTGAACCAGTTGTGTACTGTTCCAATGCTGTATGCAGTTAAAATGGTTAGATGTAACGATACTAGGTTTAACAGTTTAAGATGCTTATCAGAACCTGTATTGCTCGTACTTTGTTTTATTGATTTCTAACCATGAGTTCGCCTTGCAATATGAACAGTTAGACTGCTTCTAACCAGTTCTGGACTGTACCAGTCATGTATGCAGTTAAAATGATCAGATGTAACAATACTACGTTTAACGGTTTCACATGCGTATCAGATCCTGTATTGCTCATTTTCTAGTTTAAGTGTTTTATCTGATATTTCACCGTCCATTACCACCAAGGAAATTGTTCCTGAACCAGTTGTGTACTGTTCCAATGCTGTATGCAGTTAAAATGGTTAGATGTAACGATACTAGGTTTAACAGTTTAAGATGCTTATCAGAACCTGTATTGCTCGTACTTTGTTTTATTGATTTCTAACCATGAGTTCGCCTTGCAATATGAACAGTTAGACTGCTTCTAACCAGTTCTGGACTGTACCAGTCATGTATGCAGTTCAAATGGTCAGATGTAACAATACTACGTTTAACGGTTTCACATGCGTATCAGATCCTGTATTGCTCATTTTCTAGTTTAAGTGTTTTATCTGGTATTTCACCGTCCATTACCACCAAGGAAATTGTTCCTGAACCAGTTGTGTACTGTTCCAATGCTGTATGCAGTTAAAATGGTTAGATGTAACGATACTAGGTTTACCAGTTTAAGATGCTTATCAGAACCTGTATTGCTCGTACTTTGTTTTATTGATTTCTAACCATGAGTTCGCCTTGCAATATGAACAGTTAGACTGCTTCTAACCAGTTCTGGACTGTACCAGTCATGTATGCAGTTAAAATGGTCAGATGTAACAATACTACGTTTAACGGTTTCACATGCGTATCAGATGCTGTATTGCTCATTTTCTAGTTTAAGTGTTTTATCTGGTATTTCACCGTCCATTACCACTAAGGAAATTGTTCCTGAACCAGTTGTGTACTGTTCCAATGCTGTATGCAGTTAAAATGGTTAGATGTAACGATACTAGGTTTACCAGTTTAAGATGCTTATCAGAACCTGTCTTGCTCGTACTTTGTTTTATTGATTTCTAACCATGAGTTCGCCTTGCAATATGAACAATTTGAATGCTTCTAAACCAGTTCTGGACTGTACCAGTCATGTATGCAGTTAAAATGGTCAGATGTAACAATACTACGTTTAACGGTTTCACATGCGTATCAGATCCTGTATTGCTCATTTTCTAGTTTAAGTGTTTTATCTGGTATTTCACCGTCCATTACCACTAAGGAAATTGTTCCTGAACCAGTTGTGTACTGTTCCAATGCTGTATGCAGTTAAAATGGTTAGATGTAACGATACTAGGTTTAACAGTTTAAGATGCTTATCAGAACCTGTATTGCTCGTACTTTGTTTTATTGATTTCTAACCATGAGTTCGCCTTGCAATATGAACAATTTGAATGTTCTAACCAGTTCTGGACTGTACCTAGTCATGTATGCCGTTCAAATGGTCAGATGTAACAATACTACGTTTAACGGTTTCACATGAGTATCAGATCCTGTATTGCTCATTTTCTAGTTTAAGTATTTTATCTGGTATTTCACCGTCCATTACCACCAAGGAAATTGTTCCTGAACCAGTTGTGTACTGTTCCAATGCTGTATGCAGTTAAAATGGTTAGATGTAACGATACTAGGTTTAACAGTTTAAGATGCTTATCAGAACCTGTATTGCTCGTACTTTGTTTTATTGATTTCTAACCATGAGTTCGCCTTGCAATATGAACAATTTGAATGCTTCTAAACCAGTTCTGGACTGTACCAGTCATGTATGCCGTTCAAATGGTCAGATGTAACAATACTACGTTTAACGGTTTCACATGATTATCAGATCCTGTATTGCTCATTTTCTAGTTTAAGTGTTTTATCTGATAATTCACCGTCCATTACCACCAAGGAAATTGTTCCTGAACCAGTTGTGTACTGTTCCAATGCTGTATGCAGTTAAAATGGTTAGATGTAACGATATCTAGGTTTACCAGTTTAAGATGCTTATCAGAACCTGTATTGCTCGTACTTTGTTTTATTGATTTCTAACCATGAGTTCGCCTTGCAATATGAACAGTTAGACTGCTTCTAACCGGTTCTGGACTGTACCAGTCATGTATGCAGTGAAAATGGTCAGATGTAACAATACTACGTTTAATGGTTTCACATGCGTATCAGATGCTGTATTGCTCATTTTCTAGTTTAAGTCTTTTATCTGGTATTTCACGGTCCATTACCACTAAGGAAATTGTTCCTGAACCAGTTGTGTACTGTTCCAATGCTGTATGCAGTTAAAATGGTTAGATGTAACGATACTAGGTTTACCAGTTTAAGATGCTTATCAGAACCTGTCTTGCTCGTACTTAGTTTTATTGATTTCTAACCATGAGTTCGCCTTGCAATATAAACAATTTGAATGTTCTAAACCAGTTCTGGACTGTACCAGTCATGTATGCAGTTAAAATGATCAGATGTAACAATACTACGTTTAACGGTTTCACATGCGTATCAGATCGCTGTATTGCTCATTTTCTAGTTTAAGTATTTTATCTGGTATTTCACCGTCCATTACCACTAAGGAAATTGTTCCTGAACCAGTTGTGTACTGTTCCAATGCTGTATGCAGTTAAATGGTTAGATGTAACGATACTAGGTTTAACAGTTTAAGATGCTTATCAGAACCTGTATTGCTCGTACTTGTTTTATTGATTTCTAACCATGAGTTCGCCTTGCAATATGAACAGTTAGACTGCTTCTAACCAGTTCTGGACTGTACCAATCATGTATGCAGTTAAAATGGTCAGATGTAACAATACTACGTTTAACGGTTTCACATGCGTATCAGATGCCTGTATTGCTCATTTTCTAGTTTAAGTGTTTTATCTGGTATTTCACCGTCCATTACCACCTAAGGAAATTGTTCCTGAACCAGTTGTGTACTGTTCCAATGCTGTATGCAGTTAAAATGATTAGATGTAACGATACTAGGTTTAACAGTTTAAGATGCTTATCAGAACCTGTATTGCTCGTACTTTGTTTTATTGATTTCTAACCATGAGTTCGCCTTGCAATATGAACAGTTAGACTGCTTCTAACCGGTTGTGGACTGTACCAATCATGTATGCAGTTAAAATGATCAGATGTAACAATACTACGTTTAACGGTTTCACATGATTATAAGATCCTGTATTGCTCATTATCTAGTTTAAGTGTTTTATCTGATAATTCACCGTCCATTACCACCAAGGAAATTGTTCCTGAACCAGTTGTGTACTGTTCCAATGCTGTATGCAGTTAAAATGGTTAGATGTAAGGATTCTAGGTTTAACAGTTTAAGATGCTTATCAGAACCTGTATTGCTCGTACTTTGTTTTATTGATTTCTAACCATGAGTTCGCCTTGCAATATGAACAGTTAGACTGCTTCTAACCAGTTCTGGACTGTACCTAGTCATGTATGCCGTTCAAATGGTCAGATGTAACAATACTACGTTTAACTGGTTTCACATGAGTATCAGATCCTGTATTGCTTCATTTTCTAGTTTAAGTATTTTATCTGAGTATTTCACCGTCCATTACCACTAAGGAAATTGTTCCTGAACCAGTTGTGTACTGTTCCAATGCTGTATGCAGTTAAAATGGTTAGATGTAACGATAGTAGGTTTAACAGTTTAAGATGCTTATCAGAACCTGTATTGCTCGTACTTTGTTTTATTGATTTCTAACCATGAGTTCGCCTTGCAATATGAATCAATTTGAATGTTCTAAACCAGTTCTGGACTGTACCAGTCATGTATGCCGTTCAAATGGTCAGATGTAACAATACTACGTTTAACGGTTTCACATGATTATCAGATCCTGTATTGCTCATTTTCTAGTTTAAGTGTTTTATCTGATAATTCACCGTCCATTACCACCAAGGAAATTGTTCCTGAACCAGTTGTGTACTGTTCCAATGCTGTATGCAGTTAAAATGGTTAGATGTAACGATACTAGGTTTAACAGTTTAAGATGCTTATCAGAACCTGTATTGCTCGTACTTTGTTTTATTGATTTCTAACCATGAGTTCGCCTTGCAATATGAATCAATTTAGAATGCTTCTAAACCAGTTCTGGACTGTACCAGTCATGTATGCCGTTAAAATGGTCAGATGTAACAATACTACGTTTAATGGTTTCACATGCGTATCAGATGCTGTATTGCTCATTTTCTAGTTTAAGTCTTTTATCTGGTATTTCACCGTCCATTACCACTAACGAAATTGTTCCTGAACCAGTTGTGTACTGTTCCAATGCTGTATGCAGTTAAAATGGTTAGATGTAACGATACTAGGTTTACCAGTTTAAGATGCTTATCAGAACCTGTATTGCTCGTACTTTGTTTTATTGATTTCTAACCATGAGTTCGCCTTGCAATATGAACAATTTGAATGCTTCTAAACCAGTTCTGGACTGTACCAGTCATGTATGCAGTTAAAATGGTCAGATGTAACAATACTACGTTTAACGGTTTCACATGCGTATCAGATCCTGTATTGCTCATTTTCTAGTTTAAGTGTTTTATCTGGTATTTCACCGTCCATTACCACTAAGGAAATTGTTCCTGAACCAGTTGTGTACTGTTCCAATGCTGTATGCAGTTAAAATGGTTAGATGTAACGATACTAGGTTTACCAGTTTAAGATGCTTATCAGAACCTGTATTGCTCGTACTTTGTTTTATTGATTTCTAACCATGAGTTCGCCTTGCAATATGAACAGTTAGACTGCTTCTAACCAGTTCTGGACTGTACCAATCATGTATGCAGTTAAAATGGTCAGATGTAACAATACTACGTTTAACGGTTTCACATGCTTATCAGATCCTGTATTGCTCATTTTCTAGTTTAAGTGTTTTATCTGATAATTCACCGTCCTATTACCACCAAGGAAATTGTTCCTGAACCAGTTGTGTACTGTTCCAATGCTGTATGCAGTTAAAATGGTTAGATGTAACGATACTAGGTTTAACAGTTTAAGATGCTTATCAGAACCTGTATTGCTCGTACTTTGTTTTATTGATTTCTAACCATGAGTTCGCCTTGCAATATGAACAATTTGAATGCTTCTAACCAGTTCTGGACTGTACCAGTCATGTATGCAGTTCAAATGGTCAGATGTAACAATACTACGTTTAATGGTTTCACATGAGTATCAGATCCTGTATTGCTCATTTTCTAGTTTAAGTGTTTTATCTGGTATTTCACCGTCCATTACCACTAAGGAAATTGTTCCTGAACCAGTTGTGTACTGTTCCAATGCTGTATGCAGTTAAAATGGTTAGATGTAACGATACTAGGTTTAACAGTTTAAGATGCTTATCAGAACCTGTATTGCTCGTACTTTGTTTTATTGATTTCTAACCATGAGTTCGCCTTGCAATATAAACAATTTGAATGTTCTAAACCAGTTCTGGACTGTACCAGTCATGTATGCAGTTAAAATGGTCAGATGTAACAATACTACGTTTAACGGTTTCACATGCGTATCAGATGCTGTATTGCTCATTTTCTAGTTTAAGTATTTTATCTGGTATTTCACCGTCCATTACCACTAAGGAAATTGTTCCTGAACCAGTTGTGTACTGTTCCAATGCTGTATGCAGTTAAAATGGTTAGATGTAACGATAGTAGGTTTACCAGTTTAAGATGCTTATCAGAACCTGTTTTACTCGTACTTAGTTTCATTGATTTCTAACCATGAGTTCGCCTTGCAATATGAACAGTTAGACTGCTTCTAACCGGTTCTGGACTGTACCAGTCATGTATGCAGTTAAAATGGTCAGATGTAACAATACTACGTTTAACGGTTTCACATGCGTATCAGATCCTGTATTGCTCATTTTCTATTTTAAGTGTTTTATATCGTATTTCACCGTCCATTACCACCAAGGAAATTGTTCCTGAACCAGTTGTGTACTGTTCCAATACTGTATGCAGTTAAAATGGTTAGATGTAACGATAGTAGGTTTAACAGTTTAAGATGATTATCAGAACCTGTATTGCTCGTACTTTGTTTTATTGATTTCTAAACATGAGTTCGCCTTGCAATATGATCAATTTGAATGTTCTAAACCAGTTCTGGACTGTACTAGTCATGTATCCGTTCAAATTGTCAGATGTAACAATACTAGGTTTAATGGTTTCACATGCGTATCAGATCCTGTATTGCTTCTTTTCTAGTTTAAGTATTTTATCTGGTATTTCACCGTCCATTACCACTAAGGAAATTGTTCCTGAACCAGTTGTGTAC
>JACCIA010000194.1:0-22052 GCA_018906985.1 Apocrypta bakeri | reverse complement strand
TGTTTATGAAGCTTGCGCCTAGGCTAAGGAGCTTGCACTTAAGTTTTTTAGGCTCGCGCCTAAGATCAGGAGCTTATGCATAAGATTCTCATTTTTGAGCATAAGCTCAGGAGCTTTCGCATAAGTTTTTCAGTCTGGTACATAAGTTTATGGAGCTTGCGAATAAGATTCTCATTTTTGAGTATAAGCTCAGGAGCTTTCGCTAATTTTTTTAGTATTGTACATAAGTTTATGAGGCTTGCGCCTAAGCTCAGGAGCTAGCGAAAAAGATTCTCATTTTTGAGCATAAGCTCAGGAGCTTTCGCAAATTATTTCAGTCTAGCACATAAGTTTATGAGGCTCGCGCCTAAGCTCAGGAGCTTGCGCATAAGATTCTCATTTTTGAGCATAAGCTCAGGAGCTTTCGCAAATTTTTTCAGTCAAGCACATAAGTTTATGAAGCTTTCGCCTAGGCTCAGGAACTTGCGAATAAGTTTTTTAGGCTTGCGCCTAAGCTCAGGAGCTTTCGCATAATTTTTTAGGCTTGCGCCTAAGCTCAGGAGCTTGTGCATATGATTCTCATTTTTGAGAATAAGCTCAGGAGCTTCCGCAAATTTTTTTAGTTTAGCACTTTGAACATGTTTATGAAGCTTGCGCCTAGGCTAAGGAGCTTGCACTTAAGTTTTTTAGGCTCGCGCCTAAGCTCAGGAGCTTATGCATAAGATTCTGATTTTTGAGCATAAGCTCAGGAGCTTTCGAAAAAGTTTTTCAGTCTGGTACATAAGTTTATGAGGCTTCCGACTAAGCTCAGGAGCTTGCGAATAAGATTCTCATTTTTGAGCATAAGCTCAGGAGCTTCCGCAAATTTTTTTAGTATTGTACATAAGTTTATGAGGCTTGCGCCTAAGCTCAGGAGCTTGCGCATAAGATTCACATTTTTGAGCATAAGCTCAGGAGCTTTCGCAAATTATTTCAGTCTAGCACATAAGTTTATGAAGCTTTCGCCTAAGCTCAGGAGCTTGCGCATAAGATTCACATTTTTGAGCATAAGCTCAGGAGCTTTCGCAAATTTTTTTAGTTTAGCACTTTGAACATGTTTATGAAGCTTGCGCCAAGGCTAAGGAGCTTATGTATAAGATTCTGATTTTTGAGTATAAGCTCAGGAGCTTTCGCTAATTTTTTTCAGTCTTGCACATAAGTTTATGAGGCTTCCGACTAAGCTCAGGAGCTTGTGCATATGATTCTCATTTTTGAGAATAAGCTCAGGAGCTTCTGCAAATTTTTTCAGTCTAGCACATAAGTTTATGAGGCTTGCGCCTAAGCTCAGGAGCTTGCGCATAAGATTCACATTTTTGGAGCATAAGCTCAGGAGCTTTCGCAAATTTTTTTAGTTTAGCACTTTGAACATGTTATGAAGCTTGCGCCTAGGCTCAGGAGCTTCCGAATAAGTTTTTTAGGCTTGCGCCTAAGCTCAGGAGCTTGCGCATAAGGTTCTCATTTTCGAGAATAAGCTCAGGAGCTTCCGCAAATTTTTTTAGTTTAGCACTTTGAACATGTTTATGAAGCTTGCGCCTAGGCTAAGGAGCTTGCACTTAAGTTTTTTAGGCTCGCGCCTAAGCTCAGGAGCTTATGCATAAGATTCTGATTTTTGAGCATAAGCTCAGGAGCTTTCGCAAAAGTTTTTCAGTCTGGTACATAAGTTTATGAGGCTTGCGCCTAAGCTCAGGAGCTTGCGAATAAGATTCTCATTTTTGAGCATAAGCTCAGGAGCTTCCGAATAAGTTTTTTAGGCTTGCGCCTAAGCTCAGGAGCTTGCGCATAAGGTTCTCATTTTCGAGCATAAGCTCAGGAGCTTTCGCAAATTTTTTTAGTTTAGCACTTTGAACATATTTATGAAGCTTGCGCCTAGGCTAAGGAGCTTGCACTTAAGTTTTTTAGGCTCGCGCCTAAGATCAGGAGCTTATGCATAAGATTCTGATTTTTGAGCATAAGCTCAGGAGCTTCCGCAAATTTTTTTAGTATTGTACATAAGTTTATGAGGCTTGCGCCTAAGCTCAGGAGCTAGCGAAAAAGATTCTCATTTTTGAGCATAAGCTCAGGAGCTTTCGCAAATTATTTCAGTCTAGCACATAAGTTTATGAGGCTCGCGCCTAAGCTCAGGAGCTTGCGCATAAGATTCTCATTTTTGAGCATAAGCTCAGGAGCTTTCGCAAATTTTTTCAGTCAAGCACATAAGTTTATGAAGCTTTCGCCTAGGCTCAGGAACTTGCGAATAAGTTTTTTAGGCTTGCGCCTAAGCTCAGGAGCTTTCGCATAATTTTTTAGGCTTGCGCCTAAGCTCAGGAGCTTGTGCATATGATTCTCATTTTTGAGAATAAGCTCAGGAGCTTCCGCAAATTTTTTTAGTTTAGCACTTTGAACATGTTTATGAAGCTTGCGCCTAGGCTAAGGAGCTTGCACTTAAGTTTTTTAGGCTCGCGCCTAAGCTCAGGAGCTTATGCATAAGATTCTGATTTTTGAGCATAAGCTCAGGAGCTTTCGAAAAAGTTTTTCAGTCTGGTACATAAGTTTATGAGGCTTGCGCCTAAGCTCAGGAGCTTGCGAATAAGATTCTCATTTTTGAGCATAAGCTCAGGAGCTTTCGCATAAGTTTTTCAGTCTGGTACATAAGTTTATGAGGCTTGCGCCTAAACTCAGGAGCTTGCGAATAAGATTCTCATTTTTGAGCATAAGCTCAGGAGCTTTCGCTAATTTTTTCAGTCTGGTACATAAGTTTATGAGGCTTGCGCCTAAGCTCAGGAGCTTGCGAATAAGATTCTCATTTTTGAGCATAAGCTCAGGAGCTTTCGCATAAGTTTTTCAGTCTGGTACATAAGTTTTTTAGGCTTGCGCCTAAGCTCAGGAGCTTGCGCATATGATTCTCATTTTTGAGCATTAGCTCAGGAGCTTTCGCAAATTTTTTCAGTCTAGCACATAAGTTTATGAAGCTTTCGCCTAGGCTCAGGAACTTGCGAATAAGTTTTTTAGGCTTGCGCCTAAGCTCAGGAGCTTTCGCATAATTTTTTAGGCTTGCGCCTAAGCTCAGGAGCTTGTGCATATGATTCTCATTTTTGAGAATAAGCTCAGGAGCTTCTGCAAATTTTTTCAGTCTAGCACATAAGTTTATGAGGCTTGCGCCTAAGCTCAGGAGCTTGCGCATAAGATTCACATTTTTGAGCATAAGCTCAGGAGCTTTCGCAAATTTTTTTAGTTTAGCACTTTGAACATGTTTATGAAGCTTGCGCCTAGGCTCAGGAGCTTGCGAATAAGTTTTTTAGGCTTGCGCCTAAGCTCAGGAGCTTGCGCATAAGGTTCTCATTTTCGAGCATAAGCTCAGGAGCTTTCGCAAATTTTTTTAGTTTAGCACTTTGAACATATTTATGAAGCTTGCGCCTAGGCTAAGGAGCTTGCACATAAGTTTTTTAGGCTCGCGCCTAAGATCAGGAGCTTATGCATAAGATTCTGATTTTTGAGCATAAGCTCAGGAGCTTCCGCAAATTTTTTTAGTATTGTACATAAGTTTATGAGGCTTGCGCCTAAGCTCAGGAGCTAGCGAAAAAGATTCTCATTTTTGAGCATAAGCTCAGGAGCTTTCGCAAATTATTTCAGTCTAGCACATAAGTTTATGAGGCTCGCGCCTAAGCTCAGGAGCTTGCGCATAAGATTCTCATTTTTGAGCATAAGCTCAGGAGCTTTCGCAAATTTTTTCAGTCAAGCACATAAGTTTATGAAGCTTTCGCCTAGGCTCAGGAACTTGCGAATAAGTTTTTTAGGCTTGCGCCTAAGCTCAGGAGCTTTCGCATAATTTTTTAGGCTTGCGCCTAAGCTCAGGAGCTTGTGCATATGATTCTCATTTTTGAGAATAAGCTCAGGAGCTTCCGCAAATTTTTTTAGTTTAGCACTTTGAACATGTTTATGAAGCTTGCGCCTAGGCTAAGGAGCTTGCACTTAAGTTTTTTAGGCTCGCGCCTAAGCTCAGGAGCTTATGCATAAGATTCTGATTTTTGAGCATAAGCTCAGGAGCTTTCGCAAAAGTTTTTCAGTCTGGTACATAAGTTTATGAGGCTTGCGCCTAAGCTCAGGAGCTTGCGAATAAGATTCTCATTTTTGAGCATAAGCTCAGGAGCTTTCGCATAAGTTTTTCAGTCTGGTACATAAGTTTATGGAGCTTGCGAATAAGATTCTCATTTTTGAGTATAAGCTCAGGAGCTTTCGCTAATTTTTTCAGTCTTGCACATAAGTTTATGAGGCTTCCGACTAAGCTCAGGAGCTTGTGCATATGATTCTCATTTTTGAGAATAAGCTCAGGAGCTTCTGCAAATTTTTTCAGTCTAGCACATAAGTTTATGAGGCTTGCGCCTAAGCTCAGGAGCTTGCGCATAAGATTCACATTTTTGAGCATAAGCTCAGGAGCTTTCGCAAATTTTTTTAGTTTAGCACTTTGAACATGTTTATGAAGCTTGCGCCTAGGCTCAGGAGCTTCCGAATAAGTTTTTTAGGCTTGCGCCTAAGCTCAGGAGCTTGCGCATAAGGTTCTCATTTTCGAGCATAAGCTCAGGAGCTTCCGCAAATTTTTTTAGTTTAGCACTTTGAACATGTTTATGAAGCTTGCGCCTAGGCTAAGGAGCTTGCACTTAAGTTTTTTAGGCTCGCGCCTAAGCTCAGGAGCTTATGCATAAGATTCTGATTTTTGAGCATAAGCTCAGGAGCTTTCGCAAAAGTTTTTCAGTCTGGTACATAAGTTTATGAGGCTTGCGCCTAAGCTCAGGAGCTTGCGAATAAGATTCTCATTTTTGAGCATAAGCTCAGGAGCTTTCGCATAAGTTTTTCAGTCTGGTACATAAGTTTATGGAGCTTGCGAATAAGATTCTCATTTTTGAGTATAAGCTCAGGAGCTTTCGCTAATTTTTTCAGTCTTGCACATAAGTTTATGAGGCTTCCGACTAAGCTCAGGAGCTTGCGAATAAGATTCTCATTTTTGAGCATAAGCTCAGGAGCTTTCGCTAATTTTTTCAGTCTTGCACATAAGTTTATGAGGCTTGCGACTATGCTCAGGAGCTTGCGCATAAGATTCACATTTTTGAGCATAAGCTCAGGAGCTGTCGCATAAGTTTTTTAGGCTTGCGCCTAAGCTCAGGAGCTTGCGCATATGATTCTCATTTTTGAGCATAAGCTCAGGAGCTTCCGCAAATTTTTTTAGTATTGTACATAAGTTTATGAGGCTTGCGCCTAAGCTCAGGAGCTAGCGAAAAAGATTCTCATTTTTGAGCATAAGCTCAGGAGCTTTCGCAAATTATTTCAGTCTAGCACATAAGTTTATGAAGCTTTCGCCTAAGCTCAGGAGCTTGCGCATAAGATTCACATTTTTGAGCATAAGCTCAGGAGCTTTCGCAAATTTTTTTAGTTTAGCACTTTGAACATGTTTATGAAGCTTGCGCCAAGGCTAAGGAGCTTGCACATAAGTTTTTTAGGCTCGCGCCTAAGCTCAGGAGCTTATTCATAAGATTCTGATTTTTGAGCATAAGCTCAGGAGCTTTCGCAAAAGTTTTTCAGTCAAGCACATAAGTTTATGAAGCTTTCGCCTAGGCTCAGGAACTTGCGAATAAGTTTTTTAGGCTTGCGCCTAAGCTCAGGAGCTTTCGCATAATTTTTTAGGCTTGCGCCTAAGCTCAGGAGCTTGTGCATATGATGCTCATTTTTGAGAATAAGCTCAGGAGCTTCCGCAAATTTTTTTAGTTTAGCACTTTGAACATGTTTATGAAGCTTGCGCCTAGGCTAAGGAGCTTGCACTTAAGTTTTTTAGGCTCGCGCCTAAGCTCAGGAGCTTATGCATAAGATTCTGATTTTTGAGCATAAGCTCAGGAGCTTTCGCAAAAGTTTTTCAGTCTGGTACATAAGTTTATGAGGCTTGCGCCTAAGCTCAGGAGCTTGCGAATAAGATTCTCATTTTTGAGCATAAGCTCAGGAGCTTTCGCATAAGTTTTTCAGTCTGGTACATAAGTTTATGGAGCTTGCGAATAAGATTCTCATTTTTGAGCATAAGCTCAGGAGCTTTCGCAAAAGTTTTTCAGTCTAGCACATAAGTTTATGAGGCTCGCGCCTAAGCTCAGGAGCTTGCGCATAAGATTCTCATTTTTGAGCATAAGCTCAGGAGCTTTCGCAAATTTTTTCAGTCAAGCACATAAGTTTATGAAGCTTTCGCCTAGGCTCAGGAACTTGCGAATAAGTTTTTTAGGCTTGCGCCTAAGCTCAGGAGCTTTCGCATAATTTTTTAGGCTTGCGCCTAAGCTCAGGAGCTTGTGCATATGATTCTCATTTTTGAGAATAAGCTCAGGAGCTTCCGCAAATTTTTTTAGTTTAGCACTTTGAACATGTTTATGAAGCTTGCGCCTAGGCTAAGGAGCTTGCACTTAAGTTTTTTAGGCTCGCGCCTAAGCTCAGGAGCTTATGCATAAGATTCTGATTTTTGAGCATAAGCTCAGGAGCTTTCGAAAAAGTTTTTCAGTCTGGTACATAAGTTTATGAGGCTTGCGCCTAAGCTCAGGAGCTTGCGAATAAGATTCTCATTTTTGAGCATAAGCTCAGGAGCTTTCGCATAAGTTTTTCAGTCTGGTACATAAGTTTATGAGGCTTGCGCCTAAACTCAGGAGCTTGCGAATAAGATTCTCATTTTTGAGCATAAGCTCAGGAGCTTTCGCTAATTTTTTCAGTCTGGTACATAAGTTTATGAGGCTTGCGCCTAAGCTCAGGAGCTTGCGAATAAGATTCTCATTTTTGAGCATAAGCTCAGGAGCTTTCGCATAAGTTTTTCAGTCTGGTACATAAGTTTTTTAGGCTTGCGCCTAAGCTCAGGAGCTTGCGCATATGATTCTCATTTTTGAGCATTAGCTCAGGAGCTTTCGCAAATTTTTTCAGTCTAGCACATAAGTTTATGAAGCTTTCGCCTAGGCTCAGGAACTTGCGAATAAGTTTTTTAGGCTTGCGCCTAAGCTCAGGAGCTTTCGCATAATTTTTTAGGCTTGCGCCTAAGCTCAGGAGCTTGTGCATATGATTCTCATTTTTGAGAATAAGCTCAGGAGCTTCTGCAAATTTTTTCAGTCTAGCACATAAGTTTATGAGGCTTGCGCCTAAGCTCAGGAGCTTGCGCATAAGATTCACATTTTTGAGCATAAGCTCAGGAGCTTTCGCAAATTTTTTTAGTTTAGCACTTTGAACATGTTTATGAAGCTTGCGCCTAGGCTCAGGAGCTTCCGAATAAGTTTTTTAGGCTTGCGCCTAAGCTCAGGAGCTTGCGCATAAGGTTCTCATTTTCGAGCATAAGCTCAGGAGCTTTCGCAAATTTTTTTAGTTTAGCACTTTGAACATATTTATGAAGCTTGCGCCTAGGCTAAGGAGCTTGCACATAAGTTTTTTAGGCTCGCGCCTAAGATCAGGAGCTTATGCATAAGATTCTGATTTTTGAGCATAAGCTCAGGAGCTTCCGCAAATTTTTTTAGTATTGTACATAAGTTTATGAGGCTTGCGCCTAAGCTCAGGAGCTAGCGAAAAAGATTCTCATTTTTGAGCATAAGCTCAGGAGCTTTCGCAAATTATTTCAGTCTAGCACATAAGTTTATGAGGCTCGCGCCTAAGCTCAGGAGCTTGCGCATAAGATTCTCATTTTTGAGCATAAGCTCAGGAGCTTTCGCAAATTTTTTCAGTCAAGCACATAAGTTTATGAAGCTTTCGCCTAGGCTCAGGAACTTGCGAATAAGTTTTTTAGGCTTGCGCCTAAGCTCAGGAGCTTTCGCATAATTTTTTAGGCTTGCGCCTAAGCTCAGGAGCTTGTGCATATGATTCTCATTTTTGAGAATAAGCTCAGGAGCTTCCGCAAATTTTTTTAGTTTAGCACTTTGAACATGTTTATGAAGCTTGCGCCTAGGCTAAGGAGCTTGCACTTAAGTTTTTTAGGCTCGCGCCTAAGCTCAGGAGCTTATGCATAAGATTCTGATTTTTGAGCATAAGCTCAGGAGCTTTCGCAAAAGTTTTTCAGTCTGGTACATAAGTTTATGAGGCTTGCGCCTAAGCTCAGGAGCTTGCGAATAAGATTCTCATTTTTGAGCATAAGCTCAGGAGCTTTCGCATAAGTTTTTCAGTCTGGTACATAAGTTTATGGAGCTTGCGAATAAGATTCTCATTTTTGAGTATAAGCTCAGGAGCTTTCGCTAATTTTTTCAGTCTTGCACATAAGTTTATGAGGCTTCCGACTAAGCTCAGGAGCTTGTGCATATGATTCTCATTTTTGAGAATAAGCTCAGGAGCTTCTGCAAATTTTTTCAGTCTAGCACATAAGTTTATGAGGCTTGCGCCTAAGCTCAGGAGCTTGCGCATAAGATTCACATTTTTGAGCATAAGCTCAGGAGCTTTCGCAAATTTTTTTAGTTTAGCACTTTGAACATGTTTATGAAGCTTGCGCCTAGGCTCAGGAGCTTCCGAATAAGTTTTTAGGCTTGCGCCTAAGCTCAGGAGCTTGCGCATAAGGTTCTCATTTTCGAGCATAAGCTCAGGAGCTTCCGCAAATTTTTTTAGTTTAGCACTTTGAACATGTTTATGAAGCTTGCGCCTAGGCTAAGGAGCTTGCACTTAAGTTTTTTAGGCTCGCGCCTAAGCTCAGGAGCTTATGCATAAGATTCTGATTTTTGAGCATAAGCTCAGGAGCTTTCGCAAAAGTTTTTCAGTCTGGTACATAAGTTTATGAGGCTTGCGCCTAAGCTCAGGAGCTTGCGAATAAGATTCTCATTTTTGAGCATAAGCTCAGGAGCTTTCGCATAAGTTTTTCAGTCTGGTACATAAGTTTATGGAGCTTGCGAATAAGATTCTCATTTTTGAGTATAAGCTCAGGAGCTTTCGCTAATTTTTTCAGTCTTGCACATAAGTTTATGAGGCTTCCGACTAAGCTCAGGAGCTTGCGAATAAGATTCTCATTTTTGAGCATAAGCTCAGGAGCTTTCGCTAATTTTTTCAGTCTTGCACATAAGTTTATGAGGCTTGCGACTATGCTCAGGAGCTTGCGCATAAGATTCACATTTTTGAGCATAAGCTCAGGAGCTGTCGCATAAGTTTTTTAGGCTTGCGCCTAAGCTCAGGAGCTTGCGCATATGATTCTCATTTTTGAGCATAAGCTCAGGAGCTTCCGCAAATTTTTTTAGTATTGTACATAAGTTTATGAGGCTTGCGCCTAAGCTCAGGAGCTAGCGAAAAAGATTCTCATTTTTGAGCATAAGCTCAGGAGCTTTCGCAAATTATTTCAGTCTAGCACATAAGTTTATGAAGCTTTCGCCTAAGCTCAGGAGCTTGCGCATAAGATTCACATTTTTGAGCATAAGCTCAGGAGCTTTCGCAAATTTTTTTAGTTTAGCACTTTGAACATGTTTATGAAGCTTGCGCCAAGGCTAAGGAGCTTGCACATAAGTTTTTTAGGCTCGCGCCTAAGCTCAGGAGCTTATTCATAAGATTCTGATTTTTGAGCATAAGCTCAGGAGCTTTCGCAAAAGTTTTTCAGTCAAGCACATAAGTTTATGAAGCTTTCGCCTAGGCTCAGGAACTTGCGAATAAGTTTTTTAGGCTTGCGCCTAAGCTCAGGAGCTTTCGCATAATTTTTTAGGCTTGCGCCTAAGCTCAGGAGCTTGTGCATATGATGCTCATTTTTGAGAATAAGCTCAGGAGCTTCCGCAAATTTTTTTAGTTTAGCACTTTGAACATGTTTATGAAGCTTGCGCCTAGGCTAAGGAGCTTGCACTTAAGTTTTTTAGGCTCGCGCCTAAGCTCAGGAGCTTATGCATAAGATTCTGATTTTTGAGCATAAGCTCAGGAGCTTTCGCAAAAGTTTTTCAGTCTGGTACATAAGTTTATGAGGCTTGCGCCTAAGCTCAGGAGCTTGCGAATAAGATTCTCATTTTTGAGCATAAGCTCAGGAGCTTTCGCATAAGTTTTTCAGTCTGGTACATAAGTTTATGGAGCTTGCGAATAAGATTCTCATTTTTGAGTATAAGCTCAGGAGCTTTCGCTAATTTTTTCAGTCTTGCACATAAGTTTATGAGGCTTCCGACTAAGCTCAGGAGCTTGTGCATATGATTCTCATTTTTGAGAATAAGCACAGGAGCTTCTGCAAATTTTTTCAGTCTAGCACATAAGTTTATGAGGCTTGCGCCTAAGCTCAGGAGCTTGCGCATAAGATTCACATTTTGAGCATAAGCTCAGGAGCTTCGCAAATTTTTTTAGTTTAGCACTTTGAACATGTTTATGAAGCTTGCGCCTAGGCTCAGGAGCTTCCGAATAAGTTTTTTAGGCTTGCGCCTAAGCTCAGGAGCTTGCGCATAAGGTTCTCATTTTCGAGCATAAGCTCAGGAGCTTCCGCAAATTTTTTTAGTTTAGCACTTTGAACATGTTTATGAAGCTTGCGCCTAGGCTAAGGAGCTTGCACTTAAGTTTTTTAGGCTCGCGCCTCAGCTCAGGAGCTTATGCATAAGATTCTGATTTTTGAGCATAAGCTCAGGAGCTTTCGCAAAGTTTTTCAGTCTGGTACATAAGTTTATGAGGCTTGCGCCTAAGCTCAGGAGCTTGCGAATAAGATTCTCATTTTTGAGCATAAGCTCAGGAGCTTTCGCATAAGTTTTTCAGTCTGGTACATAAGTTTATCGAGCTTGCGAATAAGATTCTCATTTTTGAGTATAAGCTCAGGAGCTTTCGCTAATTTTTTCAGTCTTGCACATAAGTTTATGAGGCTTCCGACTAAGCTCAGGAGCTTGTGCATATGATTCTCATTTTTGAGAATAAGCTCAGGAGCTTCTGCAAATTTTTTCAGTCTAGCACATAAGTTTATGAGGCTTGCGCCTAAGCTCAGGAGCTTGCGCATATGATTCACATTTTTGAGCATAAGCTCAGGAGCTTTCGCAAATTTTTTTAGTTTAGCACTTTGAACATGTTTATGAAGCTTGCGCCTAGGCTAAGGAGCTTGCACTTAAGTTTTTTAGGCTCGCGCCTAAGATCAGGAGCTTATGCATAAGATTCTCATTTTTGAGCATAAGCTCAGGAGCTTTCGCATAAGTTTTTCAGTCTGGTACATAAGTTTATGGAGCTTGCGAATAAGATTCTCATTTTTGAGTATAAGCTCAGGAGCTTTCGCTAATTTTTTTAGTATTGTACATAAGTTTATGAGGCTTGCGCCTAAGCTCAGGAGCTAGCGAAAAAGATTCTCATTTTTGAGCATAAGCTCAGGAGCTTTCGCAAATTATTTCAGTCTAGCACATAAGTTTATGAGGCTCGCGCCTAAGCTCAGGAGCTTGCGCATAAGATTCTCATTTTTGAGCATAAGCTCAGGAGCTTTCGCAAATTTTTTCAGTCAAGCACATAAGTTTATGAAGCTTTCGCCTAGGCTCAGGAACTTGCGAATAAGTTTTTTAGGCTTGCGCCTAAGCTCAGGAGCTTTCGCATAATTTTTTAGGCTTGCGCCTAAGCTCAGGAGCTTGTGCATATGATTCTCATTTTTGAGAATAAGCTCAGGAGCTTCCGCAAATTTTTTTAGTTTAGCACTTTGAACATGTTTATGAAGCTTGCGCCTAGGCTAAGGAGCTTGCACTTAAGTTTTTTAGGCTCGCGCCTAAGCTCAGGAGCTTATGCATAAGATTCTGATTTTTGAGCATAAGCTCAGGAGCTTTCGAAAAAGTTTTTCAGTCTGGTACATAAGTTTATGAGGCTTCCGACTAAGCTCAGGAGCTTGCGAATAAGATTCTCATTTTTGAGCATAAGCTCAGGAGCTTTCGCTAATTAGTATTGTTAAGATTGCGCCTAACAGCTAAGAATTTTTTTAGAGGCACATAAGTTTATGAGGCTTGCGCCTAAGCTCAGGAGCTTGCGCATAAGATTCACATTTTTGAGCATAAGCTCAGGAGCTTTCGCAAATTATTTCAGTCTAGCACATAAGTTTATGAAGCTTTCGCCTAAGCTCAGGAGCTTGCGCATAAGATTCACATTTTTGAGCATAAGCTCAGGAGCTTTCGCAAATTTTTTTAGTTTAGCACTTTGAACATGTTTATGAAGCTTGCGCCAAGGCTAAGGAGCTTATGTATAAGATTCTGATTTTTGAGCATAAGCTCAGGAGCTTTCGAAAAAGTTTTTCAGTCTGGTACATAAGTTTATGAGGCTTGCGCCTAAGCTCAGGAGCTTGCGAATAAGATTCTCATTTTTGAGCATAAGCTCAGGAGCTTTCGCATAAGTTTTTCAGTCTGGTACATAAGTTTATGGAGCTTGCGAATAAGATTCTCATTTTTGAGTATAAGCTCAGGAGCTTTCGCTAATTTTTTCAGTCTTGCACATAAGTTTATGAGGCTTCCGACTAAGCTCAGGAGCTTGTGCATATGATTCTCATTTTTGAGAATAAGCTCAGGAGCTTCCGCAAATTTTTTTAGTTTAGCACTTTGAACATGTTTATGAAGCTTGCGCCTAGGCTAAGGAGCTTGCACTTAAGTTTTTTAGGCTCGCGCCTAAGCTCAGGAGCTTATGCATAAGATTCTGATTTTTGAGCATAAGCTCAGGAGCTTTCGCAAAAGTTTTTCAGTCTGGTACATAAGTTTATGAGGCTTGCGCCTAAGCTCAGGAGCTTGCGAATAAGATTCTCATTTTTGAGCATAAGCTCAGGAGCTTTCGAATAAAGGCTTGCGCCTAAGCTCAGGAGCTTTAAGGCTTGAGCGCTCCTTTAAGTCTCATTTTTTGAACTTGCGAATAAAGCGCCTAAGCTCAGGAGCTTTCGCGAATAAGTTTTTTAGGCTTGCGCCTAAGCTCAGGAGCTTGCGCATAATGTTCTCATTTTCGAGCATAAGCTCAGGAGCTTTCGCAAATTTTTTTAGTTTAGCACTTTGAACATATTTATGAAGCTTGCGCCTAGGCTAAGGAGCTTGCACTTAAGTTTTTTAGGCTCGCGCCTAAGATCAGGAGCTTATGCATAAGATTCTGATTTTTGAGCATAAGCTCAGGAGCTTCCGCAAATTTTTTTAGTATTGTACATAAGTTTATGAGGCTTGCGCCTAAGCTCAGGAGCTAGCGAAAAAGATTCTCATTTTTGAGCATAAGCTCAGGAGCTTTCGCAAATTATTTCAGTCTAGCACATAAGTTTATGAGGCTCGCGCCTAAGCTCAGGAGCTTGCGCATAAGATTCTCATTTTTGAGCATAAGCTCAGGAGCTTTCGCAAATTTTTTCAGTCAAGCACATAAGTTTATGAAGCTTTCGCCTAGGCTCAGGAACTTGCGAATAAGTTTTTTAGGCTTGCGCCTAAGCTCAGGAGCTTTCGCATAATTTTTTAGGCTTGCGCCTAAGCTCAGGAGCTTGTGCATATGATTCTCATTTTTGAGAATAAGCTCAGGAGCTTCCGCAAATTTTTTTAGTTTAGCACTTTGAACATGTTTATGAAGCTTGCGCCTAGGCTAAGGAGCTTGCACTTAAGTTTTTTAGGCTCGCGCCTAAGCTCAGGAGCTTATGCATAAGATTCTGATTTTTGAGCATAAGCTCAGGAGCTTTCGAAAAAGTTTTTCAGTCTGGTACATAAGTTTATGAGGCTTGCGCCTAAGCTCAGGAGCTTGCGAATAAGATTCTCATTTTTGAGCATAAGCTCAGGAGCTTTCGCATAAGTTTTTCAGTCTGGTACATAAGTTTATGGAGCTTGCGAATAAGATTCTCATTTTTGAGTATAAGCTCAGGAGCTTTCGCTAATTTTTTCAGTCTTGCACATAAGTTTATGAGGCTTCCGACTAAGCTCAGGAGCTTGCGAATAAGATTCTCATTTTTGAGCATAAGCTCAGGAGCTTCCGCAAATTTTTTTAGTATTGTACATAAGTTTATGAGGCTTGCGCCTAAGCTCAGGAGCTTGCGCATAAGATTCACATTTTTGAGCATAAGCTCAGGAGCTTTCGCAAATTATTTCAGTCTAGCACATAAGTTTATGAAGCTTTCGCCTAAGCTCAGGAGCTTGCGCATAAGATTCACATTTTTGAGCATAAGCTCAGGAGCTTTCGCAAATTTTTTTAGTTTAGCACTTTGAACATGTTTATGAAGCTTGCGCCAAGGCTAAGGAGCTTGCACATAAGTTTTTTAGGCTCGCGCCTAAGCTCAGGAGCTTATGCATAAGATTCTGATTTTTGAGCATAAGCTCAGGAGCTTTCGCAAAAGTTTTTCAGTCTGGTACATAAGTTTATGAGGCTTGCGCCTAAGCTCAGGAGCTTGCGAATAAGATTCTCATTTTTGAGCATAAGCTCAGGAGCTTTCGCTAATTTTTTCAGTCTTGCACATAAGTTTTTTAGGCTCGCGCCTAAGCTAAGGAGCTTGCGAATAAGATTCTCATTTTTGAGCATAAGCTCAGGAGCTTTCGCATAAGTTTTTCAGTCTGGTACATAAGTTTATGAGGCTTGCGCCTAAACTCAGGAGCTTGCGAATAAGATTCTCATTTTTGAGCATAAGTTCAAGAGCTTTCGCTAATTTTTTGAGTCTTGCACACAAGTTTATGAGGCTTGCGACTAAGTTCAGGAGCTTGAGTATAAGATTCTCATTTTTTAGCATAAGCTCAGGAGCTTTCGCATAAGTTTTTTAGGCTTGCGCCTAAGCTCAGGAGCTTGCGCATATGATTCTCATTTTTGAGCATTAGCTCAGGAGCTTCCGCAAATTTTTTTAGTATTGTACATAAGTTTATGAGGCTTGCGCCTAAGCTCAGGAGCTAGCGAAAAAGATTCTCATTTTTGAGCATAAGCTCAGGAGCTTTCGCAAATTATTTCAGTCTAGCACATAAGTTTATGAGGCTCGCGCCTAAGCTCAGGAGCTTGCGCATAAGATTCTCATTTTTGAGCATAAGCTCAGGAGCTTTCGCAAATTTTTTTAGTTTAGCACTTTGAACATGTTTATGAAGCTTGCGCCTAGGCTAAGGAGCTTGCACATAAGTTTTTTAGGCTCGCGCCTAAGCTCAGGAGCTTATGCATAAGATTCTGATTTTTGAGCATAAGCTCAGGAGCTTTCGCAAAAGTTTTTCAGTCTGGTACATAAGTTTATGAGGCTTGCGCCTAAGCTCAGGAGCTTGCGAATAAGATTCTCATTTTTGAGCATAAGCTCAGGAGCTTTCGCTAAATTTTTCAGTCTTGCACATAAGTTTTTTAGGCTCGCGCCTAAGCTCAGGAGCTTGCGAATAAGATTCTCATTTTTGAGCATAAGCTCAGGAGCTTTCGCATAAGTTTTTCAGTCTGGTACATAAGTTTATGAGGCTTGCGCCTAAACTCAGGAGCTTGCGAATAAGATTCTCATTTTTGAGCATAAGCTCAGGAGCTTTCGCTAATTTTTTGAGTCTTGCACACAAGTTTATGAGGATTGCGACTAAGCTCAGGAGCTTGAGTATAAGGTTCTCATTTTTTAGCATAAGCTCAGGAGCTTTCGCATAAGTTTTTTAGGCTTGCGCCTAAGCTCAGGAGCTTACGCATATGATTCTCATTTTTGAGCATTAGCTCAGGAGCTTCCGCAAATTTTTTTAGTATTGTACATAAGTTTATGAGGCTTGCGCCTAAACTCAGGAGCTTGCGAATAAGATTCTCATTTTTGAGCATAAGCTCAGGAGCTTTCGCAAATTATTTCAGTCTAGCACATAAGTTTATGAGGCTCGCGCCTAAGCTCAGGAGCTTGCGCATAAGATTCTCATTTTTGAGCATAAGCTCAGGAGCTTTCGCAAATTTTTTCAGTCTAGCACATAAGTTTATGAAGCTTTCGCCTAGGCTCAGGAACTTGCGAATAAGTTTTTTAGGCTTGCGCCTAAGCTCAGGAGCTTTCGCATAATTTTTTAGGCTTGCGCCTAAGCTCAGGAGCTTGTGCATATTATTCTCATTTTTGAGAATAAGCTCAGGAGCTTCCGCAAATTTTTTCAGTCTAGCACATAAGTTTATGAGGCTTGCGCCTAAGCTCAGGAGCTTGCGCATAAGATTCACATTTTTGAGCATAAGCTCAGGAGCTTTCGCAAATTTTTTCAGTCTTGCACATAAGTTTATGAGGCTTGCGACTAAGCTCAGGAGCTTGAGTATAAGGTTCTCATTTTTTAGCATAAGCTCAGGAGCTGTCGCATAAGTTTTTTAGGCTTGCGCCTAAGCTCTGGAGCTTGCGCATATGATTCTCATTTTTGAGCATAAGCTCAGGAGCTTCCGCAAATTTTTTTAGTATTGTACATAAGTTTATGAGGCTTGCGCCTAAGTTCAGGAGCTAGCGAAAAAGATTCTCATTTTTGAGCATAAGCTCAGGAGCTTTCGCAAATTATTTCAGTCTAGCACATAAGTTTATGAAGCTTTCGCCTAGGCTCAGGAGCTTGCGCATAAGATTCACATTTTTGAGCATAAGCTCAGGAGCTTTCGCAAATTTTTTTAGTTTAGCACTTTGAACATGTTTATGAAGCTTGCGCCTAGGCTCAGGAGCTTGCGAATAAGTTTTTTAGGCTTGCGCCTAAGCTCAGGAGCTTGCGCATAAGGTTCTCATTTTTGAGCATAAGCTCAGGAGCTTTCGCAAATTTTTTTAGTTTAGCACTTTGAACATGTTTATGAAGCTTGCGCCTAGGCTAAGGAGCTTGCACATAAGTTTTTTAGGATCGCGCCTAAGCTCAGGAGCTTATGCATAAGATTCTGATTTTTGAGCATAAGCTCAGGAGCTTTCGCAAAAGTTTTTCAGTCTGGTACATAAGTTTATGAGGCTTGCGCCTAAGCTCAGGAGCTTGCGAATAAGATTCTCATTTTTGAGCATAAGCTCAGGAGCTTTCGCATAAGTTTTTCAGTCTGGTACATAAGTTTATGAGGCTTGCGCCTAAGCTCAGGAGCTTGCGAATAAGATTCTCATTTTTGAGCATAAGCTCAGGAGCTTTCGCAAAAGTTTTTCAGTCTGGTACATAAGTTTATGAGGCTTGCGCCTAAGCTCAGGAGCTTGCGAATAAGATTCTCATTTTTGAGTATAAGCACAGGAGCTTTCGCTAATTTTTTCAGTCTAGCACATAAGTTTATGAAGCTTTCGCCTAGGCTCAGGAACTTGCGAATAAGTTTTTTAGGCTTGCGCCTAAGCTCAGGAGCTTTCGCATAATTTTTTAGGCTTGCGCCTAAGCTCAGGAGCTTGTGCATATGATTCTCATTTTTGAGAATAAGCTCAGGAGCTTCTGCAAATTTTTTCAGTCTAGCACATAAGTTTATGAGGCTTGCGCCTAAGCTCAGGAGCTTGCGCATAAGATTCACATTTTTGAGCATAAGCTCAGGAGCTTTCGCAAATTTTTTTAGTTTAGCACTTTGAACATGTTTATGAAGCTTGCGCCTAGGCTAAGGAGCTTGCACATAAGTTTTTTAGGATCGCGCCTAAGCTCAGGAGCTTATGCATAAGATTCTGATTTTTGAGCATAAGCTCAGGAGCTTTCGCAAAAGTTTTTCAGTCTGGTACATAAGTTTATGAGGCTTGCCCCTAAGCTCAGGAGCTTGCGAATAAGATTCTCATTTTTGAGCATAAGCTCAGGAGCTTTCGCATAAGTTTTTCAGTCTGGTACATAAGTTTATGAGGCTTGCGCCTAAACTCAGGAGCTTGCGAATAAGATTCTCATTTTTGAGCATAAGCTCAGGAGCTTTCGCTAATTTTTTCAGTCTGGTACATAAGTTTATGAGGCTTGCGCCTAAGCTCAGGAGCTTGCGAATAAGATTCTCATTTTTGCATAAGTTTTTCAGTCTGGTACATAAGTTTATGAGGCTTGCGCCTAAACTCAGGAGCTTGCGCATAAGATTCACATTTTTGAGCATAAGCTCAGGAGCTTTCGCAAATTTTTTTAGTTTAGCACTTTGAACATGTTTATGAAGCTTGCGCCTAGGCTCAGGAGCTTGCGAATAAGTTTTTTAGGCTTGCGCCTAAGCTCAGGAGCTTGCACATAAGGTTCTAATTTTTGAGCATAAGCTCAGGAGCTTTCGCAAATTTTTTTAGTTTAGCACTTTGAACTTGTTTATGAAGCTTGCGCCTAGGCTAAGGAGCTTGCGAATAAGTTTTTAAGGATTGCGTTTAAGCTCAGGAGCTTTCGCATAACTTTTTAGGCTTGAACCTAAGTTCAGGAGCTTGCGCATATGATTCTCATTTTTGAGCATAAGCTCAGGAGCTTCCGCAAATTTTTTCAGTATTGCACATAAGTTTATGAAGCTTGGGCATAAGCTCAGGAGCTTTCGCAAATTTTTTTAGTTTAGCACTTTGAACTTGTTTATGAAGCTTGCGCCTAGGCTAAGGAGCTTGCGAATAAGTTTTTAAGGATTGCGTTTAAGCTCAGGAGCTTTCGCATAACTTTTTAGGCTTGAACCTAAGTTCAGGAGCTTGCGCATATGATTCACATTTTTGAGCATAAGCTCAGGAGCTTTCGCAAAAGTTTTTCAGTCTGGTACATAAGTTTATGAGGCTTGCGCCTAAGCTCAGGAGCTTGCGAATAAGATTCTCATTTTTGAGCATAAGCTCAGGAGCTTTCGCTAATTTTTTCAGTCTTGCACATAAGTTTTTTAGGCTCGCGCCTAAGCTAAGGAGCTTGCGAATAAGATTCTCATTTTTGAGCATAAGCTCAGGAGCTTCCGCAAATTCTTTTAGTATTGTACATAAGTTTATGAGGCTTGCGCCTAAACTCAGGAGCTTGCGAATAAGATTCTCATTTTTGAGCATAAGCTCAGGAGCTTTCGCTAATTTTTTGAGTCTTGCACACAAGTTTATGAGGCTTGCGACTAAGCTCAGGAGCTTGAGTATAAGGTTCTCATTTTTTAGCATAAGCTCAGGAGCTTTCGCATAAGTTTTTTAGGCTTGCGCCTAAGCTCAGGAGCTAGCGAAAAAGATTCTCATTTTTGAGCATAAGCTCAGGAGCTTTCGCAAATTATTTCAGTCTAGCACATAAGTTTATGAGGCTCGCGCCTAAAGCTCAGGAGCTTGCGCATAAGATTCTCATTTTTGAGCATAAGCTCAGGAGCTTTCGCAAATTTTTTTCAGTTACACTTGCGTTTATGAGGCTTGCGACTAAGCTCAGGAGCTTGAGTATAAGGTTCTCATTTTTTAGCATAAGCTCAGGAGCTGTCGCATAAGTTTTTTAGGCTTGCGCCTAAGCTCTGGAGCTTGCGCATATGATTCTCATTTTTGAGCATAAGCTCAGGAGCTTCCGCAAATTTTTTTAGTATTGTACATAAGTTTATGAGGCTTGCGCCTAAGTTCAGGAGCTAGCGAAAAAGATTCTCATTTTTGAGCATAAGCTCAGGAGCTTTCGCAAATTATTTCAGTCTAGCACATAAGTTTATGAAGCTTTCGCCTAGGCTCAGGAGCTTGCGCATAAGATTCTCATTTTTGAGAATAAGCTCAGGAGCTTTCGCAAATTTTTTTAGTTTAGCACTTTGAACATGTTTATGAAGCTTGCGCCTAGGCTCAGGAGCTTGCGAATAAGTTTTTTAGGCTTGCGCCTAAGCTCAGGAGCTTGCGCATAAGGTTCTCATTTTTGAGCATAAGCTCAGGAGCTTTCGCAAATTTTTTTAGTTTAGCACTTTGAACATGTTTATGAAGCTTGCGCCTAGGCTAAGGAGCTTGCACATAAGTTTTTTAGGCTCGCGCCTAAGCTCAGGAGCTTATGCATAAGATTCTGATTTTTGAGCATAAGCTCAGGAGCTTTCGCAAAAGTTTATCAGTCTGGTACATAAGTTTATGAGGCTTGCGCCTAAGCTCAGGAGCTTGCGAATAAGATTCTCATTTTTGAGCATAAGCTCAGGAGCTTTCGCTAATTTTTTCAGTCTTGCACATAAGTTTTTTAGGCTTGCGCCTAAGCTCAGGAGCTTGCGAATAAGATTCTCATTTTTGAGCATAAGCTCAGGAGCTTTCGCATAAGTTTTTCAGTCTGGTACATAAGTTTATGAGGCTTGCGCCTAAACTCAGGAGCTTGCGAATAAGATTCTCATTTTTGAGCATAAGCTCAGGAGCTTTCGCAAATTTTTTCAGTCTTGCGTTTATGAGGCTTGCGACTAAGCTCAGGAGCTTGAGTATAAGGTTCTCATTTTTTAGCATAAGCTCAGGAGCTGTCGCATAAGTTTTTTAGGCTTGCGCCTAAGCTCTGGAGCTTGCGCATATGATTCTCATTTTTGAGCATAAGCTCAGGAGCTTCCGCAAATTTTTTTAGTATTGTACATAAGTTTATGAGGCTTGCGCCTAAGTTCAGGAGCTAGCGAAAAAGATTCTCATTTTTGAGCATAAGCTCAGGAGCTTTCGCAAATTATTTCAGTCTAGCACATAAGTTTATGAAGCTTTCGCCTAGGCTCAGGAGCTTGCGCATAAGATTCTCATTTTTGAGAATAAGCTCAGGAGCTTTCGCAAATTTTTTTAGTTTAGCACTTTGAACATGTTTATGAAGCTTGCGCCTAGGCTCAGGAGCTTGCGAATAAGTTTTTTAGGCTTGCGCCTAAGCTCAGGAGCTTGCGCATAAGGTTCTCATTTTTGAGCATAAGCTCAGGAGCTTTCGCAAATTTTTTAGTTTAGCACTTTGAACATGTTTATGAAGCTTGCGCCTAGGCTAAGGAGCTTGCACATAAGTTTTTTAGGCTCGCGCCTAAGCTCAGGAGCTTATGCATAAGATTCTGATTTTTGAGCATAAGCTCAGGAGCTTTCGCAAAAGTTTATCAGTCTGGTACATAAGTTTATGAGGCTTGCGCCTAAGCTCAGGAGCTTGCGAATAAGATTCTCATTTTTGAGCATAAGCTCAGGAGCTTTCGCTAATTTTTTCAGTCTTGCACATAAGTTTTTTAGGCTTGCGCCTAAGCTCAGGAGCTTGCGAATAAGATTCTCATTTTTGAGCATAAGCTCAGGAGCTTTCGCATAAGTTTTTCAGTCTGGTACATAAGTTTATGAGGCTTGCGCCTAAACTCAGGAGCTTGCGAATAAGATTCTCATTTTTGAGCATAAGCTCAGGAGCTTTCGCAAATTTTTTCAGTCTTGCGTTTATGAGGCTTGCGACTAAGCTCAGGAGCTTGAGTATAAGGTTCTCATTTTTTAGCATAAGCTCAGGAGCTGTCGCATAAGTTTTTTAGGCTTGCGCCTAAGCTCTGGAGCTTGCGCATATGATTCTCATTTTTGAGCATAAGCTCAGGAGCTTCCGCAAATTTTTTTAGTATTGTACATAAGTTTATGAGGCTTGCGCCTAAGTTCAGGAGCTAGCGAAAAAGATTCTCATTTTTGAGCATAAGCTCAGGAGCTTTCGCAAATTATTTCAGTCTAGCACATAAGTTTATGAAGCTTTCGCCTAGGCTCAGGAGCTTGCGCATAAGATTCTCATTTTTGAGAATAAGCTCAGGAGCTTTCGCAAATTTTTTTAGTTTAGCACTTTGAACATGTTTATGAAGCTTGCGCCTAGGCTCAGGAGCTTGCGAATAAGTTTTTTAGGCTTGCGCCTAAGCTCAGGAGCTTGCGCATAAGGTTCTCATTTTTGAGCATAAGCTCAGGAGCTTTCGCAAATTTTTTTAGTTTAGCACTTTGAACATGTTTATGAAGCTTGCGCCTAGGCTAAGGAGCTTGCACATAAGTTTTTTAGGCTCGCGCCTAAGCTCAGGAGCTTATGCATAAGATTCTGATTTTTGAGCATAAGCTCAGGAGCTTTCGCAAAAGTTTATCAGTCTGGTACATAAGTTTATGAGGCTTGCGCCTAAGCTCAGGAGCTTGCGAATAAGATTCTCATTTTTGAGCATAAGCTCAGGAGCTTTCGCTAATTTTTTCAGTCTTGCACATAAGTTTTTTAGGCTTGCGCCTAAGCTCAGGAGCTTGCGAATAAGATTCTCATTTTTGAGCATAAGCTCAGGAGCTTTCGCATAAGTTTTTCAGTCTGGTACATAAGTTTATGAGGCTTGCGCCTAAACTCAGGAGCTTGCGAATAAGATTCTCATTTTTGAGCATAAGCTCAGGAGCTTTCGCAAATTTTTTCAGTCTTGCGTTTATGAGGCTTGCGACTAAGCTCAGGAGCTTGAGTATA
>JACCIA010000193.1:0-22066 GCA_018906985.1 Apocrypta bakeri | reverse complement strand
ACGTTTAACGGTTTCACATCCTTATAAGATCCTGTATTGCTCATTATCTAGTTTAAGTGTTTTATCTGATAATTCACAGACCATTACCACCAAGGAAATTATTCCTGAACCAGTTGTATACTGTTCCAATGCTGTATGCAGTTAAAATGGTTAGATGTAAAGAAACTAGGTTTACCAGTTTAAGATGCTTATCAGAACCTGTATTGCTCGTAATTTGTTTTATTGATTTCTAACCATGATTTCGCCTTGCAATATGAACCGTTTTACTGCTTCTAACCAGTTCTGAACTGTACCAATCATGTATGCATTTAAAATGGTCAGATGTAACAATACTACGTTTAACGGTTTCACATGAGTATCAGATCCTGTATTGCTCATTTTCTAGTTTAAGTGTTTTATCTGGTATTTCACCGTCCATTACCACCAAAGGAAATTGTTCCTGAACCAGTTGTGTATTGTTCCAATGCTGTATGCAGTTAAAATAGTTAGATGTAACGATAGTAGGTTTAACAGTTTAAGATGCTTATCAGAACCTGTATTCCTCGTACTTTGTTTTATTGATTTCTAACCATGATTTCGCCTTGCAATATGAACAGTTAGACTGCTTCTAACTAGTTCTGGACTGTACCAATCATGTATGCCGTTCAAATGTTCAGATGTAACAATACTACGTTTATCGGTGTCACATCCTTGTCAGATCCTGTATTTCTCATTTTCTAGTTTAAGTGTTTTATCTGGTATTTCACCGTCCATTACCACCAAGGAAATTGTTCCTGGAACCAGTTGTGTACTGTTCCAATGCTGTATGCAGTTAAAATGGTTAGATATGAACGATACTAGGTTTAACAGTTTAAGATGCTTATCAGAACCTGTATTGCTCGTACTTTGTTTTATTGATTTCTAACCATGAGTTCGCCTTGCAATATGAACAAGTTAGAATGCTTCTAAACCAGTTCTGGACTGTACCAGTCATGTATGCAGTTAAAATGGTCAGATGTAACAATACTACGTTTAACGGTTTCACATGCGTATCAGATCCTGTATTGCTCATTTTCTAGTTTAAGTGTTTTATCTGGTATTTCACCGTCCATTACCACCAAGGAAATTGTTCCTGAACCAGTTGTGTACTGTTCCAATGCTGTATGCAGTTAAAATGGTTAGATGTAACGATACTAGGTTTAACAGTTTAAGATGCTTATCAGAACCTGTATTGCTCGTACTTTGTTTTATTGATTTCTAACCATGAGTTTCGCCTTGCAATATGAACAGTTAGACTGCTTCTAACCAGTTCTGGACTGTACCAATCATGTATGCAGTTAAAATGGTCAGATGTAACAATACTACGTTTAACGGTTTCACATGCTTATCAGATCCTGTATTGCTCATTTTCTAGTTTAAGTGTTTTATCTGGTATTTCACCGTCCATTACCACCAAGGAAATTGTTCCTGAACCAGTTGTATACTGTTCCAATGCTGTATGCAGTTAAAATGGTTAGATGTGACGATACTAGGTTTAACAGTTTAAGATGCTTATCAGAACCTGTATTGCTCGTACTTTGTTTTATTGATTTCTAACCATGAGTTCGCCTTGCAATATGATCAATTTGAATGTTCTAAACCAGTTCTGGACTGTACTAGTCATGTATCCGTTCAAATTGTCAGATGTAACAATACTACGTTTAACTGGTTTCACATGCGTATCAGATCCTGTATTGCTCATTTTCTAGTTTAAGTATTTTATCTGGTATTCACCGTCCATTACCACTAAGGAAATTGTTCCTGAACCAGTTGTGTACTGTTCCAATGCTGTATGCAGTTAAAATGGTTAGATGTAACGATAGCTAGGTTTAACAGTTTAAGATGCTTATCAGAACCTGTATTGCTCGTACTTTGTTTTATTGATTTCTAACCATGATTTCGCCTTGCAATATGAACAGTTAGACTGCTTCTAACCAGTTCTGGACTGTACCAGTCATGTATGCAGTTAAAATGGTCAGATGTAACAATACTACGTTTAACGGTTTCACATGCGTATCAGATCCTGTATTGCTCATTTTCTAGTTTAAGTGTTTTATCTGGTATTTCACCGTCCATTACCACCAAGGAAATTGTTCCTGAACCAGTTGTGTACTGTTCCAATGCTGTATGCAGTTAAAATGGTTAGATGTAACGATACTAGGTTTACCAGTTTAAGATGCTTATCAGAACCTGTATTGCTCGTACTTTGTTTTATTGATTTCTAACCATGATTTCGCCTTGCAATATGAACAGTTAGACTGCTTCTAACCAGTTCTGGACTGTACCAGTCATGTATGCAGTTAAAATGGTCAGATGTAACAATACTACGTTTAACGGTTTCACATGCGTATCAGATCCTGTATTGCTCATTTTCTAGTTTAAGTGTTTTATCTGGTATTTCACCGTCCATTACCACCAAGGAAATTGTTCCTGAACCAGTTGTGTACTGTTCCAATGCTGTATGCAGTTAAAATGGTTAGATGTAACGATACTAGGTTTAACAGTTTAAGATGCTTATCAGAACCTGTATTGCTCGTACTTTGTTTTATTGATTTCTAACCATGATTTCGCCTTGCAATATGAACAGTTAGACTGCTTCTAACCAGTTCTGGACTGTACCAGTCATGTATGCAGTTAAAATGGTCAGATGTAACAATACTACGTTTAACGGTTTCACATGCTTATCAGATCCTGTATTGCTCATTTTCTAGTTTAAGTGTTTTATCTGGTATTTCACCGTCCATTACCACTAAGGAAATTGTTCCTGAACCAGTTGTGTACTGTTCCAATGCTGTATGCAGTTAAAATGGTTAGATGTAACGATACTAGGTTTAACAGTTTAAGATGCTTATCAGAACCTGTATTGCTCGTACTTTGTTTTATTGATTTCTAACCATGAGTTCGCCTTGCAATATGATCAGTTAGAATGCTTCTAACCAGTTCTGGACTGTACCAGTCATGTATGCCGTTCAAATGGTCAGATGTAACAATACTACGTTTAACGGTTTCACATGCGTATCAGATCCTGTATTGCTCATTTTCTAGTTTAAGTGTTTTATCTGATAATTCACCGTCCATTACCACCAAGGAAATTGTTCCTGAACCAGTTGTGTACTGTTCCAATGCTGTATGCAGTTAAAATGGTTAGATGTAACGATACTAGGTTTAACAGTTTAAGATGCTTATCAGAACCTGTATTGCTCGTACTTTGTTTTATTGATTTCTAACCATGAGTTCGCCTTGCAATATGAACAGTTAGACTGCTTCTAACCAGTTCTGGACTGTACCAATCATGTATGCAGTTAAAATGGTCAGATGTAACAATACTACGTTTAACGGTTTCACATGCTTATCAGATCCTGTATTGCTCATTTTCTAGTTTAAGTGTTTTATCTGGTATTTCACCGTCCATTACCACCAAGGAAATTGTTCCTGAACCAGTTGTGTACTGTTCCAATGCTGTATGCAGTTAAAATGGTTAGATGTAACGATACTAGGTTTAACAGTTTAAGATGCTTATCAGAACCTGTATTGCTCGTACTTTGTTTTATTGATTTCTAACCATGATTTCGCCTTGCAATATGAACAGTTAGACTGCTTCTAACCAGTTCTGGACTGTACCAGTCATGTATGCAGTTAAAATGGTCAGATGTAACAATACTACGTTTAACGGTTTCACATGCGTATCAGATCCTGTATTGCTCATTTTCTAGTTTAAGTGTTTTATCTGTATTTCACCGTCCATTACCACCAAGGAAATTGTTCCTGAACCAGTTGTGTACTGTTCCAATGCTGTATGCAGTTAAAATGGTTAGATGTAACGATACTAGGTTTAACAGTTTAAGATGCTTATCAGAACCTGTATTGCTCGTACTTTGTTTTATTGATTTCTAACCATGAGTTCGCCTTGCAATATGAACAGTTAGACTGCTTCTAACCAGTTCTGGACTGTACCAGTCATGTATGCAGTTAAAATGGTCAGATGTAACAATACTACGTTTAACGGTTTCACATGCGTATCAGATCCTGTATTGCTCATTTTCTAGTTTAAGTGTTTTATCTGGTATTTCACCGTCCATTACCACCAAGGAAATTGTTCCTGAACCAGTTGTGTACTGTTCCAATGCTGTATGCAGTTAAAATGGTTAGATGTAACGATACTAGGTTTAACAGTTTAAGATGCTTATCAGAACCTGTATTGCTCGTACTTTGTTTTATTGATTTCTAACCATGAGTTTGCCTTGCAATATGAACAGTTAGACTGCTTCTAACCAGTTCTGGACTGTACCAATCATGTATGCAGTTAAAATGGTCAGATGTAACAATACTATGTTTAACGGTTTCACATGATTATCAGATCCTGTATTGCTCATTTTCTAGTTTAAGTGTTTTATCTGGTATTTCACCGTCCATTACCACCAAGGAAATTGTTCCTGAACCAGTTGTGTACTGTTCCAATGCTGTATGCAGTTAAAATGGTTAGATGTAACGATACTAGGTTTAACAGTTTAAGATGCTTATCAGAACCTGTATTGCTCGTACTTTGTTTTATTGATTTCTAACCATGAGTTCGCCTTGCAATATGATCAATTTGAATGTTCTAAACCAGTTCTGGACTGTACTAGTCATGTATCCGTTCAAATTGTCAGATGTAACAATACTAGGTTTAATGGTTTCACATGCGTATCAGATCCAGTATTGCTTCTTTTCTAGTTTAAGTATTTTATCTGGTATTCACCGTCCATTACCACTAAGGAAATTGTTCCTGAACCAGTTGTGTACTGTTCCAATGCTGTATGCAGTTAAAATGGTTAGATGTAACGATAGTAGGTTTAACAGTTTAAGATGATTATCAGAAACTGTATTGCTCGTACATTGTTTTATTGATTTCTAACCATCATTTCGCCTTGCAATATCAACAGTTAGACTGCTTCTAACCACTTCTGGACTGTACCAGTCATGTATGCAGTTAAAATGGTCAGATGTAACAATACTACGTTTAACGGTTTCACATGCGTATCAGATCCTGTATTGCTCATTTTCTATTTTAAGTGTTTTATATCGTATTTCGCCGTCAATTACCACCAAGGAAATTGTTCCTGAATCAGTTGTGTACTGTTCCAATGCTGTATGCAGTTAAAATGGTTAGATGTAACGATTCTAGGTTTACCAGTTTAAGATGCTTATCAGAACCTGTATTGCTCGTACTTTGTTTTATTGATTTCTAACCATGAGTTTGCCTTGCAATATGAACAGTTAGACTGCTTCTAACCAGTTCTGGACTGTACCAATCATGTATGCAGTTAAAATGGTCAGATGTAACAATACTACGTTTAACGGTTTCACATGCTTATCAGATCCTGTATTGCTCATTTTCTAGTTTAAGTGTTTTATCTGATAATTCACCGTCTATTACCACCAAGGAAATTGTTCCTGAACCAGTTGTGTACTGTTCCAATGCTGTATGGAGTTAAAATGGTTAGATGTAACGATACTAGGTTTAACAGTTTAAGATGCTTATCAGAACCTGTATTGCTCGTACTTTGTTTTATTGATTTCTAACCATGAGTTCGCCTTGCAATATGATCAATTTGAATGTTCTAAACCAGTTCTAGACTGTACCAGTCATGTATGCAGTTAAAATGGTCAGATGTAACAATACTACGATTAATGGTTTCACATGCGTATCAGATGCTGTATTGCTCATTTTCTAGTTTAAGTGTTTTATCTGATAATTCACCGTCTATTACCACCAAGGAAATTGTTCCTGAACCAGTTGTGTACTGTTCCAATGCTGTATGGAGTTAAAATGGTTAGATGTAACGATACTAGGTTTAACAGTTTAAGATGCTTATCAGAACCTGTATTGCTCGTACCTTGTTTTATTGATTTCTAACCATGAGTTCGCCTTGCAATATGAACAGTTAGACTGCTTCTAACCGGTTCTGGACTGTACCAGTCATGTATGCAGTTAAAATGGTCAGATGTAACAATACTACGTTTAACGGTTTCACATGATTATCAGATCCTGTATTGCTCATTTTCTAGTTTAAGTGTTTTATCTGTATATTCACCGTCCATTACCACTCAAGGAAATTGTTCCTGAACCAGTTGTGTACTGTTCCAATGCTGTATGCAGTTAAAATGGTTAGATGTAACGATACTAGGTTTAACAGTTTAAGATGCTTATCAGAACCTGTATTGCTCGTACTTTGTTTTATTGATTTCTAACCATGAGTTCGCCTTGCAATATGAACAGTTAGACTGCTTCTAACCAGTTCTGGACTGTACCAATCATGTATGCCGTTCAAATGGTCAGATGTAACAATACTACGTTTAACGGTTTCACATGCTTATCAGATCCTGTATTGCTCATTTTCTAGTTTAAGTGTTTTATCTGATATTCACCGTCCATTACCACCAAGGAAATTGTTCCTGAACCAGTTGTGTACTGTTCCAATGCTGTATGCAGTTAAAATGGTTAGATGTAACGATACTAGGTTTAACAGTTTAAGATGCTTATCAGAACCTGTATTGCTCGTACTTTGTTTTATTGATTTCTAACCATGAGTTCGCCTTGCAATATGAACAGTTAGAATGCTTCTAACCAGTTCTGGACTGTACCAGTCATGTATGCAGTTAAAATGGTCAGATGTAACAATACTACGTTTAACGGTTTCACATGCGTATCAGATCCTGTATTGCTCATTTTCTAGTTTAAGTGTTTTATCTGGTATTTCACCGTCCATTACCACCAAGGAAATTGTTCCTGAACCAGTTGTGTACTGTTCCAATGCTGTATGCAGTTAAAATGGTTAGATGTAACGATACTAGGTTTAACAGTTTAAGATGCTTATCAGAACCTGTATTGCTCGTACTTTGTTTTATTGATTTCTAACCATGAGTTCGCCTTGCAATATGAACAGTTAGACTGCTTCTAACCAGTTCTGGACTGTACCAGTCATGTATGCAGTTAAAATGGTCAGATGTAACAATACTACGTTTAACGGTTTCACATGCGTATCAGATCCTGTATTGCTCATTTTCTAGTTTAAGTGTTTTATCTGATAATTCACCGTCCATTACCACCAAGGAAATTGTTCCTGAACCAGTTGTGTACTGTTCCAATGCTGTATGCAGTTAAAATGGTTAGATGTAACGATACTAGGTTTACCAGTTTAAGATGCTTATCAGAACCTGTATTGCTCGTACTTTGTTTTATTGATTTCTAACCATGAGTTCGCCTTGCAATATGAACAGTTAGACTGCTTCTAACCAGTTCTGGACTGTACCAATCATGTATGCAGTTCAAATGGTCAGATGTAACAATACTACGTTTAACGGTTTCACATGCTTATCAGATCCTGTATTGCTCATTTTCTAGTTTAAGTGTTTTATCTGATATTCACCGTCCATTACCACAAGGAAATTGTTCCTGAACCAGTTGTGTACTGTTCCAATGCTGTATGCAGTTAAAATGGTTAGATGTAACGATACTAGGTTTAACAGTTTAAGATGCTTATCAGAACCTGTATTGCTCGTACTTTGTTTTATTGATTTCTAACCATGAGTTCGCCTTGCAATATGAACAGTTAGACTGCTTCTAACCAGTTCTGGACTGTACCAGTCATGTATGCAGTTCAAATGGTCAGATGTAACAATACTACGTTTAACGGTTTCACATGCGTATCAGATCCTGTATTGCTCATTTTCTAGTTTAAGTGTTTTATCTGATATTTCACCGTCCATTACCACTAAGGAAATTGTTCCTGAACCAGTTGTGTACTGTTCCAATGCTGTATGCAGTTAAAATGGTTAGATATAACGATTCTAGGTTTACCAGTTTAAGATGCTTATCAGAACCTGTATTGCTCGTACTTTGTTTTATTGATTTCTAACCATGAGTTCGCCTTGCAATATGAATCAGTTAGAATGCTTCTAACCAGTTCTGGACTGTACCAGTCATGTATGCCTTTAAAATTGTCAGATGTAACAATACTACGTTTAACGGTTTCACATGATTATCAGATCCTGTATTGCTCATTTTCTAGTTTAAGTGTTTTATCTGATATTTCACCGTCCATTACCACTAAGGAAATTGTTCCTGAACCAGTTGTGTACTGTTCCAATGCTGTATGCAGTTAAAATGGTTAGATGTAACGATACTAGGTTTAACAGTTTAAGATGCTTATCAGAACCTGTATTGCTCGTACTTTGTTTTATTGATTTCTAACCATGAGTTCGCCTTGCAATATGAACAATTTAGAATGCTTCTAACCAGTTCTGGACTGTACCAGTCATGTATGCCGTTAAAATGGTCAGATGTAACAATACTACGTTTAACGGTTTCACATGCGTATCAGATCCTGTATTGCTCATTTTCTAGTTTAAGTGTTTTATCTGATAATTCACCGTCCATTACCACAAGGAAATTGTTCCTGAACCAGTTGTGTACTGTTCCAATGCTGTATGCAGTTAAAATGGTTAGATGTAACGATACTAGGTTTAACAGTTTAAGATGCTTATCAGAACCTGTATTGCTCGTACTTTGTTTTATTGATTTCTAACCATGAGTTCGCCTTGCAATATGAACAATTTAGACTGCTTCTAAACCAGTTCTGGACTGTACCAGTCATGTATGCAGTTAAAATGGTCAGATGTAACAATACTACGTTTAACGGTTTCACATGCTTATCAGATCCTGTATTGCTCATTTTCTAGTTTAAGTGTTTTATCTGGTATTTCACCGTCCATTACCACCAAGGAAATTGTTCCTGAACCAGTTGTGTACTGTTCCAATGCTGTATGCAGTTAAAATGGTTAGATGTAACGATACTAGGTTTAACAGTTTAAGATGCTTATCAGAACCTGTATTGCTCGTACTTTGTTTTATTGATTTCTAACCATGAGTTCGCCTTGCAATATGAATCAATTTGAATGTTCTAACCAGTTCTGGACTGTACCAGTCATGTATCCGTTCAAATGGTCAGATGTAACAATACTACGTTTAACGGTTTCACATGATTATCAGATCCTGTATTGCTCATTTTCTAGTTTAAGTGTTTTATCTGATAATTCACCGTCCATTACCACCAAGGAAATTGTTCCTGAACCAGTTGTGTACTGTTCCAATGCTGTATGCAGTTAAAATGGTTAGATGTAACGATACTAGGTTTAACAGTTTAAGATGCTTATCAGAACCTGTATTGCTCGTACTTTGTTTTATTGATTTCTAACCATGAGTTCGCCTTGCAATATGAACAGTTAGACTGCTTCTAACCAGTTCTGGACTGTACCAGTCATGTATGCAGTTAAAATGGTCAGATGTAACAATACTACGTTTAACGGTTTCACATGCTTATCAGATCCTGTATTGCTCATTTTCTAGTTTAAGTGTTTTATCTGATATTCACCGTCCATTACCACCAAGGAAATTGTTCCTGAACCAGTTGTGTACTGTTCCAATGCTGTATGCAGTTAAAATGGTTAGATGTAACGATACTAGGTTTACCAGTTTAAGATGCTTATCAGAACCTGTATTGCTCGTACTTTGTTTTATTGATTTCTAACCATGAGTTCGCCTTGCAATATGATCAATTTAGAATGCTTCTAAACCAGTTCTGGACTGTACCAGTCATGTATCCGTTAAAATGGTCAGATGTAACAATACTACGTTTAACGGTTTCACATGCTTATCAGATCCTGTATTGCTCATTTTCTAGTTTAAGTGTTTTATCTGATATTTCACCGTCCATTACCACTAAGGAAATTGTTCCTGAACCAGTTGTGTACTGTTCCAATGCTGTATGCAGTTAAAATGGTTAGATGTAACGATACTAGGTTTACCAGTTTAAGATGCTTATCAGAACCTGTATTGCTCGTACTTTGTTTTATTGATTTCTAACCATGAGTTCGCCTTGCAATATGAATCAATTTGAATGCTTCTAAACCAGTTCTGGACTGTACCAGTCATGTATGCCGTTAAAATGGTCAGATGTAACAATACTACGTTTAACGGTTTCACATGCGTATCAGATCCTGTATTGCTCATTTTCTAGTTTAAGTGTTTTATCTGATATTCACCGTCCATTACCACAAGGAAATTGTTCCTGAACCATTTGTGTACTGTTCCAATGCTGTATGCAGTTAAAATGGTTAGATGTAACGATACTAGGTTTAACAGTTTAAGATGCTTATCAGAACCTGTATTGCTCGTACTTTGTTTTATTGATTTCTAACCATGAGTTCGCCTTGCAATATGAACAATTTGAATGTTCTAACCAGTTCTGGACTGTACCAGTCATGTATGCAGTTAAAATGGTCAGATGTAACAATACTACGTTTAAAGGTTTCACATCCTTATCAGATCCTGTATTGCTCATTTTCTAGTTTAAGTGTTTTATCTGGTATTTCGCCGTCCATTACCACCAAGGAAATTGTTCCTGAACCAGTTGTGTACTGTTCCAATGCTGTATGCAGTTAAAATGGTTAGATGTAACGATACTAGGTTTAACAGTTTAAGATGCTTATCAGAACCTGTATTGCTCGTACTTTGTTTTATTGATTTCTAACCATGAGTTCGCCTTGCAATATGATCAATTTGAATGTTCTAAACCAGTTCTGGACTGTACCAATCATGTATGCCGTTCAAATGGTCAGATGTAACAATACTACGTTTAACGGTTTCACATCCTTATCAGATCCTGTATTGCTCATTTTCTAGTTTAAGTGTTTTATCTGGTATTTCGCCGTCCATTACCACCAAGGAAATTGTTCCTGAACCAGTTGTGTACTGTTCCAATGCTGTATGCATTTAAAATGGTTAGATGTAACGATACTAGGTTTAACAGTTTAAGATGCTTATCAGAACCTGTATTGCTCGTACTTTGTTTTATTGATTTCTAACCATGAGTTCGCCTTGCAATATGAACAGTTAGACTGCTTCTAACCAGTTCTGGACTGTACCAGTCATGTATGCAGTTAAAATGGTCAGATGTAACAATACTACGTTTAACGGTTTCACATGCTTATCAGATCCTGTATTGCTCATTTTCTAGTTTAAGTGTTTTATCTGGTATTTCACCGTCCATTACCACCAAGGAAATTGTTCCTGAACCAGTTGTGTACTGTTCCAATGCTGTATGCAGTTAAAATGGTTAGATGTAACGATACTAGGTTTACCAGTTTAAGATGCTTATCAGAACCTGTATTGCTCGTACTTTGTTTTATTGATTTCTAACCATGATTTCGCCTTGCAATATGAACAGTTAGACTGCTTCTAACCAGTTCTGGACTGTACCAATCATGTATTCGGTTCAAATGGTCAGATGTAACAATACTACGTTTAACGGTTTCACATCCTTATCAGATCCTGTATTGCTCATTTTCTAGTTTAAGTATTTTATCTGATAATTCACCGTCCATTACCACCAAGGAAATTGTTCCTGAACCAGTTGTGTACTGTTCCAATGCTGTATGCAGTTAAAATGGTTAGATGTAACGATACTAGGTTTAACAGTTTAAGATGCTTATCAGAACCTGTATTGCTCGTACTTTGTTTTATTGATTTCTAACCATGAGTTCGCCTTGCAGTATGATCAATTTGAATGTTCTAAACCAGTTCTGGACTGTACTAGTCATGTATGCAGTTAAAATGGTCAGATGTAACAATACTACGTTTAACGGTTTCACATGATTATAAGATCCTGCATTGCTCATTTTCTAGTTTAAGTGTTTTATCTGATAAATCACCGTCTATTACCACCAAGGAAATTGTTCCTGGACCAGTTGTGTACTGTTCCAATGCTGTATGCAATTAAAATGGTTAGATGTAACGATTCTAGGTTTACCAGTTTAAGATGCTTATCAGAACCTGTATTGCTCGTACTTTGTTTTATTGATTTCTAACCATGATTTCGCCTTGCAATATGAACAGTTACACTGCTTCTAACCAGTTCTGGCCTGTACCAGTCATATATGCATTTAAAATGGTCAGATGTAACAATACTACGTTTAACGGTTTCACATGCGTATCAGATCCTGTATTGCTCATTTTCTAGTTTAAGTGTTTTATCTGGTATTTCACCGTCCATTACCACCAAGGAAATTGTTCCTGAACCAGTTGTGTACTGTTCCAATGCTGTATGCAGTTAAAATGGTTAGATAGTAACGATACTAGGTTTACCAGTTTAAGATGCTTATCAGAACCTGTATTGCTCGTACTTTGTTTTATTGATTTCTAACCATGAGTTCGCCTTGCAATATGAACAGTTAGACTGCTTCTAACCAGTTCTGGACTGTACCAGTCATGTATGCAGTTAAAATGGTCAGATGTAACAATACTACGTTTAACAGGTTTCACATGATTATCAGATCCTGTATTGCTCATTATCTAGTTTAAGTGTTTTATCTGATAATTCACCGTCTATTACCACCAAGGAAATTGTTCCTGAACCAGTTGTGTACTGTTCCAATGCTGTATGCAGTTAAAATGGTTAGATGTAACGATTACTAGGTTTACCAGTTTAAGATGCTTATCAGAACCTGTATTGCTCGTACTTTGTTTTATTGATTTCTAACCATGAGTTCGCCTTGCAATATGAACAGTTAGACTGCTTCTAACCAGTTCTGGACTGTACCAATCATGTATGCCGTTCAAATGTTCAGATGTAACAATACTACGTTTAACGGTTTCACATGCTTATCAGATCCTGTATTGCTCATTTTCTAGTTTAAGTGTTTTATCTGGTATTTCACCGTCCATTACCACCAAGGAAATTGTTCCTGACCAGTTGTGTACTGTTCCAATGCTGTATGCATTTAAAATGGTTAGATGTAACGATAGTAGGTTGAACAGTTTAAGATGCTTATCAGAACCTGTATTGCTCGTACCTTGTTTTATTGATTTCTAACCATGAGTTCGCCTTGCAATATGAACAGTTAGACTGCTTCTAACCGGTTCTGGACTGTACCAGTCATGTATGCAGTTAAAATGGTCAGATGTAACAATACTACGTTTAACAGTTTCACATGATTATCAGATCCTGTATTGCTCATTTTCTAGTTTAAGTGTTTTATCTGATATTCACCGTCCATTACCACTAAGGAAATTGTTCCTGAACCAGTTGTGTACTGTTCCAATGCTGTATGCAGTTAAAATGGTTAGATGTAACGATACTAGGTTTAACAGTTTAAGATGCTTATCAGAACCTGTATTGCTCGTACTTTGTTTTATTGATTTCTAACCATGAGTTCGCCTTGCAATATGAACAGTTAGACTGCTTCTAACCAGTTCTGGACTGTACCAATCATGTATTCGGTTCAAATGGTCAGATGTAACAATACTACGTTTAACGGTTTCACATCCTTATCAGATCCTGTATTGCTCATTTTCTAGTTTAAGTGTTTTATCTGATAATTCACCGTCTATTACCACCAAGGAAATTGTTCCTGAACCAGTTGTGTATTGTTCCAATGCTGTATGCAGTTAAAATGGTTAGATATAACGATTCTAAGTTTACCACTTTAAGATGCTTATCAGAACCTGTATTGCTCGTACTTTGTTTTATTGATTTCTAACCATGAGTTCGCCTTGCAATATGAACAATTTAAATGTTCTAAACCAGTTCTGGACTGTACCAGTCATGTATGCAGTTAAAATGGTCAGATGTAACAATACTACGTTTAATGGATTCACATGCGTATCAGATCCTGTATTGCTCATTTTCTAGTTTAAGTGTTTTATCTGGTATTTCACCGTCCATTACCACTAAGGAAATTGTTCCTGAACCAGTTGTGTATTGTTCCAATGCTGTATGCAGTTAAAATGGTTAGATGTAACGATACTAGGTTTAACAGTTTAAGATGCTTATCAGAACCTGTATTGCTCGTACTTTGTTTTATTGATTTCTAACCATGATTTCGCCTTGCAATATGAACAGTTAGACTGCTTCTAACCAGTTCTGGACTGTACCAGTCATGTATGCAGTTCAAATGGTCAGATGTAACAATACTACGTTTAACGGTTTCACATGCGTATCAGATCCTGTATTGCTCATTTTCTAGTTTAAGTGTTTTATCTGGTATTTCACCGTCCATTACCACTAAGGAAATTGTTCCTGAACCAGTTGTGTACTGTTCCAATGCTGTATGCAGTTAAAATGGTTAGATGTAACGATACTAGGTTTACCAGTTTAAGATGCTTATCAGAACCTGTATTGCTCGTACTTTGTTTTATTGATTTCTAACCATGAGTTCGCCTTGCAATATGAACAATTTAGAATGCTTCTAAACCAGTTCTGGACTGTACCAGTCATGTATGCAGTTAAAATGGTCAGATGTAACAATACTACGTTTAACGGTTTCACATGCGTATCAGATCCTGTATTGCTCATTTTCTAGTTTAAGTGTTTTATCTGATAATTCACCGTCCATTACCACCAAGGAAATTGTTCCTGAACCAGTTGTGTACTGTTCCAATGCTGTATGCAGTTAAAATGGTTAGATGTAACGATACTAGGTTTACCAGTTTAAGATGCTTATCAGAACCTGTATTGCTCGTACTTTGTTTTATTGATTTCTAACCATGAGTTTCGCCTTGCAATATGAACAGTTAGACTGCTTCTAACCAGTTCTGGACTGTACCAGTCATGTATGCAGTTAAAATGGTCAGATGTAACAATACTACGTTTAACGGTTTCACATGCGTATCAGATCCTGTATTGCTCATTTTCTAGTTTAAGTGTTTTATCTGGTATTTCACCGTCCATTACCACTAAGGAAATTGTTCCTGAACCAGTTGTGTACTGTTCCAATGCTGTATGCAGTTAAAATGGTTAGATATAACGATTACTAGGTTTACCAGTTTAAGATGCTTATCAGAACCTGTATTGCTCGTACTTTGTTTTATTGATTTCTAACCATGAGTTTCGCCTTGCAATATGAACAGTTAGACTGCTTCTAACCAGTTCTGGACTGTACCAATCATGTATGCAGTTAAAATGGTCAGATGTAACAATACTACGTTTAACGGTTTCACATGATTATCAGATCCTGTATTGCTCATTTTCTAGTTTAAGTGTTTTATCTGATAATTCACCGTCCATTACCACCAAGGAAATTGTTCCTGAACCAGTTGTGTACTGTTCCAATGCTGTATGCAGTTAAAATGGTTAGATGTAACGATACTAGGTTTAACAGTTTAAGATGCTTATCAGAACCTGTATTGCTCGTACTTTGTTTTATTGATTTCTAACCATGAGTTCGCCTTGCAATATGAACAGTTAGACTGCTTCTAACCAGTTCTGGACTGTACCAGTCATGTATGCAGTTAAAATGGTCAGATGTAACAATACTACGTTTAACGGTTTCACATGCGTATCAGATCCTGTATTGCTCATTTTCTAGTTTAAGTGTTTTATCTGGTATTTCACCGTCCATTACCACTAAGGAAATTGTTCCTGAACCAGTTGTGTACTGTTCCAATGCTGTATGCAGTTAAAATGGTTAGATGTAACGATACTAGGTTTACCAGTTTAAGATGCTTATCAGAACCTGTATTGCTCGTACTTTGTTTTATTGATTTCTAACCATGAGTTCGCCTTGCAATATGAACAATTTAGACTGCTTCTAACCAGTTCTGGCCTGTACCAGTCATGTATGCAGTTAAAATGGTCAGATGTAACAATACTACGTTTAACGGTTTCACATGCGTATCAGATCCTGTATTGCTCATTTTCTAGTTTAAGTGTTTTATCTGGTATTTCACCGTCCATTACCACTAAGGAAATTGTTCCTGAACCAGTTGTGTACTGTTCCAATGCTGTATGCAGTTAAAATGGTTAGATGTAACGATACTAGGTTTAACAGTTTAAGATGCTTATCAGAACCTGTATTGCTCGTACTTTGTTTTATTGATTTCTAACCATGAGTTTCGCCTTGCAATATGAACAGTTAGACTGCTTCTAACCAGTTCTGGACTGTACCAATCATGTATGCAGTTAAAATGGTCAGATGTAACAATACTACGTTTAACGGTTTCACATGATTATCAGATCCTGTATTGCTCATTTTCTAGTTTAAGTGTTTTATCTGATAATTCACCGTCCATTACCACCAAGGAAATTGTTCCTGAACCAGTTGTGTACTGTTCCAATGCTGTATGCAGTTAAAATGGTTAGATGTAACGATACTAGGTTTAACAGTTTAAGATGCTTATCAGAACCTGTATTGCTCGTACTTTGTTTTATTGATTTCTAACCATGAGTTTCGCCTTGCAATATGAACAGTTAGACTGCTTCTAACCAGTTCTGGACTGTACCAGTCATGTATGCAGTTCAAATGGTCAGATGTAACAATACTACGTTTAACGGTTTCACATGCGTATCAGATCCTGTATTGCTCATTTTCTAGTTTAAGTGTTTTATCTGGTATTTCACCGTCCATTACCACTAAGGAAATTGTTCCTGAACCAGTTGTGTACTGTTCCAATGCTGTATGCAGTTAAAATGGTTAGATGTAACGATACTAGGTTTAACAGTTTAAGATGCTTATCAGAACCTGTATTGCTCGTACTTTGTTTTATTGATTTCTAACCATGAGTTCGCCTTGCAATATGAACAGTTAGACTGCTTCTAACCGGTTCTGGACTCTACCAGTCATGTATGCAGTTAAAATGGTCAGATGTAACAATACTACGTTTAACGGTTTCACATGCGTATCAGATCCTGTATTGCTCATTTTATTGTTTATGTGTTTTATATGGTATTTCACCGTCCATTACCACCATGTAAATTGTTCTTGGACCAGTTGTGTACTGTTCCAATGCTGTATGGAGTTAAAATGGTTAGATGTAACGATACTAGTTTTAATAGTTTAAGATGCTTATCAGAACCTGTATTGCTCGTACTTTGTTTTATTGATTTCTAACCATGAGTTCGCCTTGCAATATGAACAATTTGAATGTTCTAAACCTGTTCTGGAATGTACCAGTCATGTATGCAGTTAAAATGGTCAGATGTAACAATACTACGTTTAACTGGTTTCACATGCGTATCAGATCCTGTATTGCTCATTTTCTAGTTTAAGTGTTTTATCTGGTATTTCACCGTCCATTACCACTAAGGAAATTGTTCCTGAACCAGTTGTGTACTGTTCCAATGCTGTATGCAGTTAAAATGGTTAGATGTAACGATACTAGGTTTAACAGTTTAAGATGCTTATCAGAACCTGTATTGCTCGTACTTTGTTTTATTGATTTCTAACCATGAGTTCGCCTTGCAATATGAACAGTTAGACTGCTTCTAACCAGTTCTGGACTGTACCAGTCATGTATGCAGTTAAAATGGTCAGATGTAACAATACTACGTTTAACGGTTTCACATGCGTATCAGATCCTGTATTGCTCATTTTCTAGTTTAAGTGTTTTATCTGGTATTTCACCGTCCATTACCACCAAGGAAATTGTTCCTGAACCAGTTGTGTACTGTTCCAATGCTGTATGCAGTTAAAATGGTTAGATGTAACGATACTAGGTTTACCAGTTTAAGATGCTTATCAGAACCTGTATTGCTCGTACTTTGTTTTATTGATTTCTAACCATGAGTTCGCCTTGCAATATGAACAGTTAGACTGCTTCTAACCAGTTCTGGACTGTACCAGTCATGTATGCAGTTAAAATGGTCAGATGTAACAATACTACGTTTAACGGTTTCACATGCGTATCAGATCCTGTATTGCTCATTTTCTAGTTTAAGTGTTTTATCTGATATTTCACCGTCCATTACCACCAAGGAAATTGTTCCTGAACCAGTTGTGTACTGTTCCAATGCTGTATGCAGTTAAAATGGTTAGATGTAACGATACTAGGTTTACCAGTTTAAGATGCTTATCAGAACCTGTATTGCTCGTACTTTGTTTTATTGATTTCTAACCATGAGTTCGCCTTGCAATATGAACAGTTAGACTGCTTCTAACCAGTTCTGGACTGTACCAATCATGTATGCAGTTAAAATGGTCAGATGTAACAATACTACGTTTAACGGTTTCACATGCGTATCAGATCCTGTATTGCTCATTTTCTAGTTTAAGTGTTTTATCTGGTATTTCACCGTCCATTACCACTAAGGAAATTGTTCCTGAACCAGTTGTGTACTGTTCCAATGCTGTATGCAGTTAAAATGGTTAGATGTAACGATACTAGGTTTACCAGTTTAAGATGCTTATCAGAACCTGTATTGCTCGTACTTTGTTTTATTGATTTCTAACCATGAGTTCGCCTTGCAATATGAACAGTTAGACTGCTTCTAACCAGTTCTGGACTGTACCAGTCATGTATGCAGTTAAAATGGTCAGATGTAACAATACTACGTTTAACGGTTTCACATGCGTATCAGATCCTGTATTGCTCATTTTCTAGTTTAAGTGTTTTATCTGGTATTTCACCGTCCATTACCACTAAGGAAATTGTTCCTGAACCAGTTGTGTACTGTTCCAATGCTGTATGCAGTTAAAATGGTTAGATGTAACGATACTAGGTTTAACAGTTTAAGATGCTTATCAGAACCTGTATTGCTCGTACCTTGTTTTATTGATTTCTAACCATGAGTTCGCCTTGCAATATGAACAGTTAGACTGCTTCTAACCGGTTCTGGACTGTACCAGTCATGTATGCAGTTAAAATGGTCAGATGTAACAATACTACGTTTAACGGTTTCACATCCTTATCAGATCCTGTATTGCTCATTTTCTAGTTTAAGTGTTTTATCTGGTATTTCACCGTCCATTACCACTAAGGAAATTGTTCATGAACCAGTTGTGTACTGTTCCAATGCTGTATGCAGTTAAAATGGTTAGATATAACGATACTAGGTTTACCAGTTTAAGATGCTTATCAGAACCTGTATTGCTCGTACTTTGTTTTATTGATTTCTAACCATGATTTCGCCTTGCAATATGAACAGTTAGACTGCTTCTAACCAGTTCTGGACTGTACCAATCATGTATGCTGTTCAAATGGTCAGATGTAACAATACTACGTTTAACGGTTTCACATGCGTATCAGATCCTGTATTGCTCATTTTCTAGTTTAAGTGTTTTATCTGGTATTTCACCGTCCATTACCACTAAGGAAATTGTTCCTGAACCAGTTGTGTACTGTTCCAATGCTGTATGCAGTTAAAATGGATAGATATTACGATACTAGGTTTAACAGTTTAAGATGCTTATCAGAACCTGTATTGCTCGTACTTTGTTTTATTGATTTCTACCCATGATTTCGCCTTGCAATATGAACAGTTAGACTGCTTCTAACCAGTTCTGGACTGTACCAGTCATGTATGCACTTAAAATGGTCAGATGTAACAATACTACGTTTAATGGTTTCACATGCGTGTCAGATCCTGTATTGCTCATTTTGTAGTTTAAGTGTTTTATCTGGTATTTCACCGTCCATTAAACATACAAACATAGAAAATCAGCATTTCTGTCGTTGAATCGGTGTATAGGCGGTGAGAGCGAAATCGTCAAATCTTACTATCTATACTGCATAGAGCAGTTGCAGGGTGCAATAATGTAAATAAATTCGTAATACAAAGCGAAATTGCACCTAGAATAAGAAATAACATCGAAAACGAAGATTTAGTTTTCTCCTCGTTTTTGGCTTTCACGAGCTGAAACGTTCAAAAACGAGGAGAAACGGAAATCACTATATCCGGCTATTTTAACTGTATAGGGCAGTTACCGGCTGCATTATCGAATAGAGGCAGTTCAGAAATACGTAATGCGAAGCGAAATTGCACCTAGAATAATATACAAACATAGAAAATGAGCATTTCTGTCGTTGAATCGGTGTATAGGAGGTGAGAGCTGAAAACGTAAAATCTGACTATATATACTGCATAGATCAGTTGCAGGGTGCAATATCGAGTAGAATTTATTGATAATTTCGTATACAAAGCGAAATTGCACCCTAGAATAAGAAAATAACATCGAAAACGAAGATTTTGTTTTCTCCTCGTTTTTGAGCTTTTCACGAGCTGAAACGTTCAAAAACGAGGAGAAACGGAAATCACTATATACGGCTATTTTAACTGTATAGGGCAGTTACCGGGTGCATTATCGAATAGAGGCAGTTAAGAAATACGTAATGCAAAGCGAAATTGCACCTAGAATAATATACAAACATAGAAAATGAGCATTTCTGTCGTTGAATCGGTGTATAGGAGGTGAGAGCGAAAACGTAAAATCTGACTATATATACTGCATAGATCAGTTGCAGGGTGCAATATCGAGTAGAATTTATTGATAATTTCGTAATACAAAGCGAAATTGCACCTAGAATAAGAAAATAACATTGAAAACGAAGATTTTATTTTCTCCTCGTTTTTGAGCTTTTCACGAGCTGAAACGTTCAAAAACGAGGTGAAACGGAAATCATTATATCCGGCTATTTTAACTGTATAGGGCAGTTACCGGGTGCATTATCGAATAGAGGCAGTTAAGAAATACGTAATGCAAAGCGAAATTGCACCTAGAATAATATACAAACATAGAAAATGAGCATTTCTGTCGTTGAATCGGTGTATAGGAGGTGAGAGCGAAAACGTAAAATCTGACTATATATACTGCATAGATCAGTTGCAGGGTGCAATATCGAGTAGAATTTATTGATAATTTCGTAATACAAAGCGAAATTGCACCTAGAATAAGAAAATAACATCGAAAACGAAGATTTTGTTTTCTCCTCGTTTTTGAGCTTTTCACGAGCTGAAACGTTTAAAAACGAGGAGAAACGGAAATCACTATATACGGCTATTTTAACTGTATAGGGCAGTTACCGGGTGCATTATCGAATAGAGGCAGTTAAGAAATACGTAATGCAAAGCGAAATTGCACCTAGAATAATATACAAACATAGAAAATGAGCATTTCTGTCGTTGAATCGGTGTATAGGAGGTGAGAGCGAAAACGTAAAATCTGACTATATATACTGCATAGATCAGTTGCAGGGTGCAATATCGAGTAGAATTTATTGATAATTTCGTAATACAAAGCGAAATTGCACCTAGGAATAAGAAAATAACATCGAAAACGAAGATTTTGTTTTCTCCTCGTTTTTGTGCTTTTCACGAGCTGAAACGTTCAAAAACGAGGTGAAACGGAAATCATTATATCCGGCTATTTTAACTGTATAGGGCAGTTACCGGGTGCATTATCGAATAGAGGCAGTTAAGAAATACGTAATGCAAAGCGAAATTGCACCTAGAATAATATACAAACATAGAAAATGAGCATTTCTGTCGTTGAATCGGTGTATAGGAGGTGAGAGCGAAAACGTAAAATCTGACTATATATACTGCATAGATCAGTTGCAGGGTGCAATATCGAGTAGGATTTATTGATAATTTCGTAATACAAAGCGAAATTGCACCTAGGATAAGAAAATAACATCGAAAACGAAGATTTTGTTTTCTCCTCGTTTTTGAGCTTTTCACGAGCTGAAACGTTCAAAACGAGGAGAAACGGAAATCACTATATACGGCTATTTTAACTGTATATGGCAGTTACCGGCTGTATTATCGAATAGAGGCAGTTAAGAAATACGTAATGCAAAGCGAAATTGCACCTAGAATAATATACAAACATAGAAAATGAGCATTTCTGTCGTTGAATCGGTGTATAGTAGGTGAGAGCGAAAACGTAAAATCTGACTATATATACTGCATAGATCAGTTGCAGGGTGCAATATCGAGTAGAATTTATTGATAATTTCGTAATACAAAGCGAAATTGCACCTAGAATAAGAAAATAACATCGAAAACTGAGATTTTGTTTTCTCCTCGTTTTTGAGCTTTTCACGAGCTGAAACGTTTCAAAAACGAGGAGAAACGGAAATCACTATATACGGCTATTTTAACTGTATAGGGCAGTTACAGGGTGCATTATCGAATAGAGGCAGTTAAGAAATACGTAATGCAAAAGCGAAATTGCACCTAGAATAAGTATACAAACACTAGAAAATGAGCATTTCTGTCGTTGAATCGGTTGTATA
>JACCIA010000192.1:0-22231 GCA_018906985.1 Apocrypta bakeri | reverse complement strand
CGGTGTGAAAATACCAGATAAAACACTTAAACTAGAAAATGAGCAATACAGGATCTGATACGCATGTGAAACCGTTAAACGTAGTATTGTTACATCTGACCATTTGAACTGCATACATGACTGGTACAGTCCAGAACTGGTTAGAAGCAGTCTAACTGTTCATATTGCAAGGCGAAATCATGGTTAGAAATCAATAAAACAAAGTACGAGCAATACAGGTTCTGATAAGCATCTTAAACTGGTAAACCTAGTATCGTTACATCTAACCATTTTAACTGCATACAGCATTGGAACAGTACACAACTGGTTCAGGAACAATTTTCTTGGTGGTAATGGACGGTGAAATACCAGATAAAACACTTAAACTAGAAAATGAGCAATACAGGATCTGATAAGGATGTGAAACCGTTAAACGTAGTATTGTTACATCTGACCATTTGAACGGCATACATGATTGGTACAGTCCAGAACTGGTTAGAAGCAGTCTAACTGTTCATATTGCAAGGCGAACTCATGGTTAGAAATCAATAAAACAAAGTACGAGCAATACAGGTTCTGATAAGCATCTTAAACTGGTAAACCTAGAATCGTTACTATCTAACCATTTTAACTGCATACAGCATTGGAACAGTACACAACTGGTTCAGGAACAATTTCCTTAGTGGTAATGGACGGTGAAATACCAGATAAAACACTTAAACTAGAAAATGAGCAATACAGGATCTGATAAGGATGTGAAACCGTTAAACGTAGTATTGTTACATCTGATCATTTGAACGGCATACATGATTGGTACAGTCCAGAACTGGTTAGAAGCAGTCTAACTGTTCATATTGCAAGGCGAAATCATGGTTAGAAATCAATAAAACAAAGTACGAGCAATACAGGTTCTGATAAGCATCTTAAACTGGTAAACCTAGTATCGTTACATCTAACCATTTTAACTGCATACAGCATTGGAACAGTACACAACTGGTTCAGGAACAATTTCCTTGGTGGTAATGGACGGTGAATTATCAGATAAAACACTTAAACTAGAAAATGAGCAATACAGGATCTGATAAGCATGTGAAACCGTTAAACGTAGTATTGTTACATCTGACCATTTGAACGGCATACATGATTGGTACAGTCCAGAACTGGTTAGAAGCAGTCTAACTGTTCATATTGCAAGGCGAAATCATGGTTAGAAATCAATAAAACAAAGTACGAGCAATACAGGTTCTGATAAGCATCTTAAACTGGTAAACCTAGTATCGTTACATCTAACCATTTTAACTGCATACAGCATTGGAACAGTACACAACTGGTTCAGGAACAATTTCCTTAGTGGTAATGGACGGTGAAATACCAGATAAAACACTTAAACTAGAAAATGAGCAATACAGGATCTGATACGCATGTGAAACCGTTAAACGTAGTATTGTTACATCTGACCATTTTAACTGCATACATGACTGGTACAGTCCAGAACTGGTTAGAAGCAGTCTAACTGTTCATATTGCAAGGCGAACTCATGGTTAGAAATCAATAAAACAAAGTACGAGCAATACAGGTTCTGATAAGCATCTTAAACTGGTAAACCTAGTATCGTTACATCTAACCATTTTAACTGCATACAGCATTGGAACAGTACACAACTGGTTCAGGAACAATTTCCTTGGTGGTAATGGACGGTGAAATACCAGATAAAACACTTAAACTAGAAAATGAGCAATACAGGATCTGATACGCATGTGAAACCGTTAAACGTAGTATTGTTACATCTGACCATTTGAACTGCATACATGACTGGTACAGTCCAGAACTGGTTAGAAGCATTCAAATTGTTCATATTGCAAGGCGAACTCATGGTTAGAAATCAATAAAACAAAGTACGAGCAATACAGGTTCTGATAAGCATCTTAAACTGTTAAACCTAGTATCGTTACATCTAACCATTTTAACTGCATACAGCATTGGAACAGTACACAACTGGTTCAGGAACAATTTCCTTGGTGGTAATGGACGGTGAAATACCAGATAAAACACTTAAACTAGAAAATGAGCAATACAGGATCTGATAAGCATGTGAAACCGTTAAACGTAGTATTGTTACATCTGACCATTTTAACTGCATACATGACTGGTACAGTCCAGAACTGGTTAGAAGCAGTCTAACTGTTCATATTGCAAGGCGAACTCATGGTTAGAAATCAATAAAACAAAGTACGAGCAATACAGGTTCTGATAAGCATCTTAAACTGTTAAACCTAGTATCGTTACATCTAACCATTTCAACTGCATACAGCATTGGAACAGTACACAACTGGTTCAGGAACAATTTCCTTAGTGGTAATGGACGGTGAAATACCAGATAAAACACTTAAACTAGAAAATGAGCAATACAGGATCTGATAAGCATGTGAAACCGTTAAACGTAGTATTGTTACATCTGACTATTTGAACGGCATACATGACTGGTACAGTCCAGAACTGGTTAGAAGCAGTCTAACAGTTCATATTGCAAGGCGAACTCATGGTTAGAAATCAATAAAACAAAGTACGAGCAATACAGGTTCTGATAAGCATCTTAAACTGTTAAACCTAGTATCGTTACATCTAACCATTTTAACTGCATACAGCATTGGAACAGTACACAACTGGTTCAGGAACAATTTCCTTGGTGGTAATGGACGGTGAATTATCAGATAAAACACTTAAACTAGAAAATGAGCAATACAGGATCTGATAATCATGTGAAACCGTTAAACATAGTATTGTTACATCTGACCATTTTAACTGCATACATGACTGGTACAGTCCAGAACTGGTTAGAAGCAGTCTAACTGTTCATATTGCAAGGCGAACTCATGGTTAGAAATCAATAAAACAAAGTACGAGCAATACAGGTTCTGATAAGCATCTTAAACTGGTAAACCTAGTATCGTTACATCTAACCATTTTAACTGCATACAGCATTGGAACAGTACACAACTGGTTCAGGAACAATTTCCTTGGTGGTAATGGACGGTGAAATACCAGATAAAACACTTAAACTAGAAAATGAGCAATACAGGATCTGATACGCATGTGAAACCGTTAAACGTAGTATTGTTACATCTGACCATTTGAACGGCATACATGACTGGTACAGTCCAGAACCGGTTAGAAGCAGTCTAACTGTTCATGTTGCAAGGCGAACTCATGGTTAGAAATCAATAAAACAAAGTACGAGCAATACAGGTTCTGATAATCATCTTAAACTGTTAAACCTAGTATCGTTACATCTAACCATTTTAACTGCATACAGCATTGGAACAGTACACAACTGGTTCAGGAACAATTTCCTTGGTGGTAATGGACGGTGAAATACCAGATAAAACACTTAAACTAGAAAATGAGCAATACAGGATCTGATAAGCATGTGAAACCGTTAAACGTAGTATTGTTACATCTGACCATTTGAACTGCATACATGACTGGTACAGTCCAGAACTGGTTAGAAGCAGTCTAACTGTTCATATTGCAAGGCGAACTCATGGTTAGAAATCAATAAAACAAAGTACGAGCAATACAGGTTCTGATAAGCATCTTAAACTGGTAAACCTAGTATCGTTACATCTAACCATTTTAACTGCATACAGCATTGGAACAGTACACAACTGGTTCAGGAACAATTTCCTTGGTGGTAATGGACGGTGAAATACCAGATAAAACACTTAAACTAGAAAATGAGCAATACAGGATCTGATAAGCATGTGAAACCGTTAAACGTAGTATTGTTACATCTGACCATTTGAACGGCATACATGACTGGTACAGTCCAGAACTGGTTAGAAGCAGTCTAACTGTTCATATTGCAAGGCGAACTCATGGTTAGAAATCAATAAAACAAAGTACGAGCAATACAGGTTCTGATAAGCATCTTAAACTGTTAAACCTAGTATCGTTACATCTAACCATTTTAACTGCATACAGCATTGGAACAGTACACAACTGGTTCAGGAACAATTTCCTTGGTGGTAATGGACGGTGAAATACCAGATAAAACACTTAAACTAGAAAATGAGCAATACAGGATCTGATACGCATGTGAAACCGTTAAACGTAGTATTGTTACATCTGACCATTTGAACGGCATACATGACTGGTACAGTCCAGAACTGGTTAGAAGCAGTCTAAATTGTTCATATTGCAAGGCGAACTCATGGTTAGAAATCAATAAAACAAAGTACGAGCAATACAGGTTCTGATAAGCATCTTAAACTGGTAAACCTAGTATCGTTACATCTAACCATTTTAACTGCATACAGCATTGGAACAGTACACAACTGGTTCAGGAACAATTTCCTTAGTGGTAATGGACGGTGAAATACCAGATAAAACACTTAAACTAGAAAATGAGCAATACAGGATCTGATACGCATGTGAAACCGTTAAACGTAGTATTGTTACATCTGACCATTTTAACTGCATACATGACTGGTACAGTCCAGAACTGGTTAGAAGCAGTCTAACTGTTCATATTGCAAGGCGAACTCATGGTTAGAAATCAATAAAACAAAGTACGAGCAATACAGGTTCTGATAAGCATCTTAAACTGTTAAACCTAGTATCGTTACATCTAACCATTTTAACTGCATACAGCATTGGAACAGTACACAACTGGTTCAGGAACAATTTCCTTGGTGGTAATGGACGGTGAATTATCAGATAAAACACTTAAACTAGAAAATGAGCAATACAGGATCTGATAAGCATGTGAAACCGTTAAACGTAGTATTGTTACATCTGACCATTTGAACTGCATACATGACTGGTACAGTCCAGAACTGGTTAGAAGCAGTCTAAATTGTTCATATTGCAAGGCGAACTCATGGTTAGAAATCAATAAAACAAAGTACGAGCAATACAGGTTCTGATAAGCATCTTAAACTGTTAAACCTAGTATCGTTACATCTAACCATTTTAACTGCATACAGCATTGGAACAGTACACAACTGGTTCAGGAACAATTTCCTTGGTGGTAATGGACGGTGAAATACCAGATAAAACACTTAAACTAGAAAATGAGCAATACAGGATCTGATACGCATGTGAAACCGTTAAACGTAGTATTGTTACATCTGACCATTTTAACTGCATACATGACTGGTACAGTCCAGAACTGGTTAGAAGCAGTCTAACTGTTCATATTGCAAGGCGAACTCATGGTTAGAAATCAATAAAACAAAGTACGAGCAATACAGGTTCTGATAAGCATCTTAAACTGGTAAACCTAGTATCGTTACATCTAACCATTTTAACTGCATACAGCATTGGAACAGTACACAACTGGTTCAGGAACAATTTCCTTGGTGGTAATGGACGGTGAATTATCAGATAAAACACTTAAACTAGAAAATGAGCAATACAGGATCTGATAAGCATGTGAAACCGTTAAACGTAGTATTGTTACATCTGACCATTTTAACTGCATACATGACTGGTACAGTCCAGAACTGGTTAGAAGCAGTCTAACTGTTCATATTGCAAGGCGAACTCATGGTTAGAAATCAATAAAACAAAGTACGAGCAATACAGGTTCTGATAAGCATCTTAAACTGTTAAACCTAGTATCGTTACATCTAACCATTTTAACTGCATACAGCATTGGAACAGTACACAACTGGTTCAGGAACAATTTCCTTGGTGGTAATGGACGGTGAAATACCAGATAAAACACTTAAACTAGAAAATGAGCAATACAGGATCTGATAAGCATGTGAAACCGTTAAACGTAGTATTGTTACATCTGACCATTTGAACTGCATACATGATTGGTACAGTCCAGAACTGGTTAGAAGCAGTCTAACTGTTCATATTGCAAGGCGAACTCATGGTTAGAAATCAATAAAACAAAGTACGAGCAATACAGGTTCTGATAAGCATCTTAAACTGGTAAACCTAGTATCGTTACATCTAACCATTTTAACTGCATACAGCATTGGAACAGTACACAACTGGTTCTGGAACAATTTCCTTGGTGGTAATGGACGGTGAATTATCAGATAAAACACTTACACTAGCAAATGAGCAATACAGGATCTGATAATCATGTGAAACCGTTAAACGTAGTATTGTTACATCTGACCATTTGAACGGCATACATGACTGGTACAGTCCAGAACCGGTTAGAAGCAGTCTAACTGTTCATATTGCAAGGCGAACTCATGTTTAGAAATCAATAAAACAAGGTACGAGCAATACAGGTTCTGATAAGCATCTTAAACTGTTAAACCTAGTATCGTTACATCTAACCATTTTAACTGCATACACCATTGGAACAGTACACAACTGGTTCAGGAACAATTTCCTTGGTGGTAATGGACGGTGAAATACCAGATAAAACACTTAAACTAGAAAATGAGCAATACAGGATCTGATACGCATGTGAAACCGTTAAACGTAGTATTGTTACATCTGACCATTTTAACTGCATACATGCCTGGTACAGTCCAGAACTGGTTAGAAGCAGTCTAACTGTTCATATTGCAAGGCGAACTCATGGTTAGAAATCAATAAAACAAAGTACGAGCAATACAGGTTCTGATAAGCATCTTAAACTGTTAAACCTAGTATCGTTACATCTAACCATTTTAACTGCATACAGCATTGGAACAGTACACAACTGGTTCAGGAACAATTTCCTTGGTGGTAATGGACGGTGAAATACCAGATAAAACACTTAAACTAGAAAATGAGCAATACAGGATCTGATAAGCATGTGAAACCGTTAAACGTAGTATTGTTACATCTGACCATTTGAACGGCATACATGATTGGTACAGTCCAGAACTGGTTAGAAGCAGTCTAACTGTTCATATTGCAAGGCGAACTCATGGTTAGAAATCAATAAAACAAAGTACGAGCAATACAGGTTCTGATAAGCATCTTAAACTGTTAAACCTAGTATCGTTATATCTAACCATTTTAACTGCATTCAGCATTGGAACAGTACACTACTGGTTCAGGAACAATTTCCTTGATGGTAATGGACGGTGAAATATCAGATAAAACACTTAAACTAGAAAATGAGCAATACAGGATCTGATAAGCATGTGAAACCGTTAAACGTAGTATTGTTACATCTGACCATTTTAACTGCATACATGACTGGTACAGTCCAGAACTGGTTAGAAGCAGTCTAACTGTTCATATTGCAAGGCGAACTCATGGTTAGAAATCAATAAAACAAAGTACGAGCAATACAGGTTCTGATAAGCATCTTAAACTGTTAAACCTAGTATCGTTACATCTAACCATTTTAACTGCATACAGCATTGGAACAGTACACAACTGGTTCAGGAACAATTTCCTTGGTGGTAATGGACGGTGAAATACCAGATAAAACACTTAAACTAGAAAATGAGCAATACAGGATCTGATAAGCATGTGAAACCGTTAAACGTAGTATTGTTACATCTGACCATTTGAACGGCATACATGATTGGTACAGTCCAGAACTGGTTAGAAGCAGTCTAACTGTTCATATTGCAAGGCGAAATCATGGTTAGAAATCAATAAAACAAAGTACGAGCAATACAGGTTCTGATAAGCATCTTAAACTGGTAAACCTAGAATCGTTATATCTAACCATTTTAACTGCATACAGCATTGGAACAGTACACAACTGGTTCAGGAACAATTTCCTTGGTGGTAATGGACGGTGAATTATCAGATAAAACACTTAAACTAGAAAATGAGCAATACAGGATCTGATAATCATGTGAAACCGTTAAACGTAGTATTGTTACATCTGACCATTTTAACTGCATACATGACTGGTACAGTCCAGAACCGGTTAGAAGCAGTCTAACTGTTCATATTGCAAGGCGAACTCATGGTTAGAAATCAATAAAACAAGGTACGAGCAATACAGGTTCTGATAAGCATCTTAAACTGTTAAACCTAGTATCGTTACATCTAACCATTTTAACTGCATACAGCATTGGAACAGTACACAACTGGTTCAGGAACAATTTCCTTGGTGGTAATGGACGGTGAAATACCAGATAAAACACTTAAACTAGAAAATGAGCAATACAGGATCTGATACGCATGTGAAACCGTTAAACGTAGTATTGTTACATCTGACCATTTGAACGGCATACATGATTGGTACAGTCCAGAACTGGTTAGAAGCAGTCTAACTGTTCATATTGCAAGGCGAAATCATGGTTAGAAATCAATAAAACAAAGTACGAGCAATACAGGTTCTGATAAGCATCTTAAACTGGTAAACCTAGTATCGTTACATCTAACCATTTTAACTGCATACAGCATTGGAACAGTACACAACTGGTTCAGGAACAATTTCCTTGGTGGTAATGGACGGTGAATTATCAGATAAAACACTTAAACTAGAAAATGAGCAATACAGGATCTGATAAGCATGTGAAACCGTTAAACGTAGTATTGTTACATCTGACCATTTGAACGGCATACATGACTGGTACAGTCCAGAACTGGTTAGAAGCATTCAAATTGTTCATATTGCAAGGCGAACTCATGGTTAGAAATCAATAAAACAATGTACGAGCAATACAGGTTCTGATAAGCATCTTAAACTGTTAAACCTAGTATCGTTACATCTAACCATTTTAACTGCATACAGCATTGGAACAGTACACAACTGGTTCAGGAACAATTTCCTTGGTGGTAATGGACGGTGAAATACCAGATAAAACACTTAAACTAGAAAATGAGCAATACAGGATCTGATAAGCATGTGAAACCGTTAAACGTAGTATTGTTACATCTGACCATTTTAACTGCATACATGACTGGTACAGTCCAGAACTGGTTAGAAGCAGTCTAACTGTTCATATTGCAAGGCGAACTCATGGTTAGAAATCAATAAAACAAAGTACGAGCAATACAGGTTCTGATAAGCATCTTAAACTGGTAAACCTAGTATCGTTACATCTAACCATTTTAACTGCATACAGCATTGGAACAGTACACAACTGGTTCAGGAACAATTTCCTTGGTGGTAATGGACGGTGAAATATCAGATAAAACACTTAAACTAGAAAATGAGCAATACAGGATCTGATACGCATGTGAAACCGTTAAACGTAGTATTGTTACATCTGACCATTTTAACTGCATACATGACTGGTACAGTCCAGAACTGGTTAGAAGCAGTCTAACTGTTCATATTGCAAGGCGAACTCATGGTTAGAAATCAATAAAACAAAGTACGAGCAATACAGGTTCTGATAAGCATCTTAAACTGTTAAACCTAGTATCGTTACATCTAACCATTTTAACTGCATACAGCATTGGAACAGTACACAACTGGTTCAGGAACAATTTCCTTGGTGGTAATGGACGGTGAAATACCAGATAAAACACTTAAACTAGAAAATGAGCAATACAGGATCTGATAAGCATGTGAAACCGTTAAACGTAGTATTGTTACATCTGACCATTTGAACGGCATACATGATTTGGTACAGTCCAGAACTGGTTAGAAGCAGTCTAACTGTTCATATTGCAAGGCGAAATCATGGTTAGAAATCAATAAAACAAAGTACGAGCAATACAGGTTCTGATAAGCATCTTAAACTGGTAAACCTAGTATCGTTACATCTAACCATTTTAACTGCATACAGCATTGGAACAGTACACAACTGGTTCAGGAACAATTTCCTTGGTGGTAATAGACGGTGATTTATCAGATAAAACACTTAAACTAGAAAATGAGCAATGCAGGATCTGATAATCATGTGAAACCGTTAAACGTAGTATTGTTACATCTGACCATTTTAACTGCATACATGACTGGTACAGTCCAGAACCGGTTAGAAGCAGTCTAACTGTTCATATTGCAAGGCGAACTCATGGTTAGAAATCAATAAAACAAAGTACGAGCAATACAGGTTCTGATAATCATCTTAAACTGTTAAACCTACTATCGTTACATCTAACCATTTTAAATGCATACAGCATTGGAACAGTACACAACTGGTCCAGGAACAATTTACGTGGTGGTAATGGACGGTGAATTATCAGATAAAACACTTAAACTAGAAAATGAGCAATGCAGGATCTGATAAGCATGTGAAACCGTTAAACGTAGTATTGTTACATCTGACAATTTGAACGGCATACATGATTGGTACAGTCCAGAACTAGTTAGAAGCAGTCTAACTGTTCATATTGCAAGGCGAAATCATGGATAGAAATCAATAAAACAAAGTACGAGCAATACAGGTTCTGATATGCATCTTAAACTGGTAAACCTAGAATCGTTACATCTAACCATTTTAACTGCATACAGCATTGGAACAGTACACAACTGATCCAGGAACAATTTCCTTGGTGGTAATAGACGGTGATTTATCAGATAAAACACTTAAACTAGAAAATGAGCAATGCAGGATCTGATAATCATGTGAAACCGTTAAACGTAGTATTGTTACATCTGACCATTTGAACGGCATACATGACTGGTACAGTCCAGAACTGGTTTAGAAGCATTCAAATTGATCATATTGCAAGGCGAACTCATGGTTAGAAATCAATAAAACAAAGTACGAGCAATACAGGTTCTGATAAGCATCTTAAACTGGTAAACCTAGTATCGTTACATCTAACCATTTTAACTGCATACATTATTGGAACAGTACACAACTGGTTCAGGAACAATTTCCTTGGTGGTAATGGACGGTGAATATCAGATAAAACACTTAAACTAGAAAATGAGCAATACAGGATCTGATACGCATGTGAAACCGTTAAACGTAGTATTGTTACATCTGACCATTTTAACTGCATACATGACTGGTACAGTCCAGAACTGGTTAGAAGCAGTCTAACTGTTCATATTGCAAGGCGAACTCATGGTTAGAAATCAATAAAACAAAGTACGAGCAATACAGGTTCTGATAAGCATCTTAAACTGTTAAACCTAGTATCGTTACATCTAACCATTTTAACTGCATACAGCATTGGAACAGTACACAACTGGTTCAGGAACAATTTCCTTGGTGGTAATGGACGGTGAATACCAGATAAAACACTTAAACTAGAAAATGAGCAATACAGGATCTGATAAGCATGTGAAACCGTTAAACGTAGTATTGTTACATCTGACCATTTGAACTGCATACATGACTGGTACAGTCCAGAACTGGTTAGAAGCAGTCTAACTGTTCATATTGCAAGGCGAACTCATGGTTAGAAATCAATAAAACAAAGTACGAGCAATACAGGTTCTGATAAGCATCTTAAACTGTTAAACCTAGTATCGTTACATCTAACCATTTTAACTGCATACAGCATTGGAACAGTACACAACTGGTTCAGGAACAATTTCCTTGGTGGTAATGGACGGTGAAATACCAGATAAAACACTTAAACTAGAAAATGAGCAATACAGGATCTGATAAGCATGTGAAACCGTTAAACGTAGTATTGTTACATCTGACCATTTGAACGGCATACATGATTGGTACAGTCCAGAACTGGTTAGAAGCAGTCTAACTGTTCATATTGCAAGGCGAACTCATGGTTAGAAATCAATAAAACAAAGTACGAGCAATACAGGTTCTGATAAGCATCTTAAACTGGTAAACCTAGTATCGTTACATCTAACCATTTTAACTGCATACAGCATTGGAACAGTACACAACTGGTTCAGGAACAATTTCCTTGGTGGTAATAGACGGTGAATTATCAGATAAAACACTTAAACTAGAAAATGAGCAATACAGGATCTGATAATCATGTGAAACCGTTAAACGTAGTATTGTTACATCTGACCATTTTAACTGCATACATGACTGGTACAGTCCAGAACTGGTTAGAAGCAGTCTAACTGTTCATATTGCAAGGCGAACTCATGGTTAGAAATCAATAAAACAAAGTACGAGCAATACAGGTTCTGATAAGCATCTTAAACTGTTAAACCTAGTATCGTTACATCTAACCATTTTAACTGCATACAGCATTGGAACAGTACACAACTGGTTCAGGAACAATTTCCTTGGTGGTAATGGACGGTGAAATACCAGATAAAACACTTAAACTAGAAAATGAGCAATACAGGATCTGATAAGCATGTGAAACCGTTAAACGTAGTATTGTTACATCTGACCATTTGAACGGCATACATGATTGGTACAGTCCAGAACTGGTTAGAAGCAGTCTAACTGTTCATATTGCAAGGCGAAATCATGGTTAGAAATCAATAAAACAAAGTACGAGCAATAGAGGTTCTGATAAGCATCTTAAACTGGTAAACCTAGAATCGTTATATCTAACCATTTTAACTGCATACAGCATTGGAACAGTACACAACTGGTTCAGGAACAATTTCCTTGGTGGTAATGGACGGTGAATTATCAGATAAAACACTTAAACTAGAAAATGAGCAATACAGGATCTGATAATCATGTGAAACCGTTAAACGTAGTATTGTTACATCTGACCATTTGAACGGCATACATGACTGGTACAGTCCAGAACCGGTTAGAAGCAGTCTAACTGTTCATATTGCAAGGCGAACTCATGTTTAGAAATCAATAAAACAAGGTACGAGCAATACAGGTTCTGATAAGCATCTTAAACTGTTAAACCTAGTATCGTTACATCTAACCATTTTAACTGCATACACCATTGGAACAGTACACAACTGGTTCAGGAACAATTTCCTTGGTGGTAATGGACGGTGAAATACCAGATAAAACACTTAAACTAGAAAATGAGCAATACAGGATCTGATACGCATGTGAAACCGTTAACGTAGTATTGTTACATCTGACCATTTTAACTGCATACATGACTGGTACAGTCCAGAACTGGTTTAGAAGCAGTCTAACTGTTCATATTGCAAGGCGAACTCATGGTTAGAAATCAATAAAACAAGTACGAGCAATACAGGTTCTGATAAGCATCTTAAACTGTTAAACCTAGTATCGTTACATCTAACCATTTTAACTGCATACAGCATTGGAACAGTACACAACTGGTTCAGGAACAATTTCCTTGGTGGTAATGGACGGTGAATTATCAGATAAAACACTTAAACTAGAAAATGAGCAATACAGGATCTGATACGCATGTGAAACCGTTAAACGTAGTATTGTTACATCTGACCATTTTAACTGCATACATGACTGGTACAGTCCAGAACTGGTTAGAAGCATTCTAACTGTTCATATTGCAAGGCGAACTCATGGTTAGAAATCAATAAAACAAAGTACGAGCAATACAGGTTCTGATAAGCATCTTAAACTGTTAAACCTAGTATCGTTACATCTAACCATTTTAACTGCATACAGCATTGGAACAGTACACAACTGGTTCAGGAATAATTTTCTTGGCGTTAATGGACGGTGAAATACCAGATAAAACACTTAAACTAGAAAATGAGCAATGCAGGATCTGATAAGGATGTGAAACCGTTTAACGTAGTATTGTTACATCTGACCATTTGAACGGCATACATGATTGGTACAGTCCAGAACTGGTTAGAAGCAGTCTAACTGATCATATTGCAAGGCGAAATCATGGTTAGAAATCAAAAAAACTGGTAAACCTAGTATCGTTACATCTAACCATTTTAACTGTATACACCATTGGAACAGTACACAACTGGTTCATGAACCATTTCCTTGGTGGTAATAGACGGTGAATTATCAGATGAAACACTTAAACTAGAAATTGGGCAATACAGGATCTGATAAGGATGTGAAACCGTTAAACGTAGTATTGTTACATCTGACCATTTTAACTGCATACATGACTGGTACAGTCCAGAACTGGTTAGAAGCAGTCTAACTGTTCATATTGCAAGGCGAACTCATGGTTAGAAATCAATAAAACAAAGTACGAGCAATACAGGTTCTGATAAGCATCTTAAACTGTTAAACCTAGTATCGTTACATCTAACCATTTTAACTGCATACAGCATTGGAACAGTACACAACTGGTCAGGAACAATTTCCTTGGTGGTAATGGACGGTGAAATACCAGATAAAACACTTAAACTAGAAAATGAGCAATACAGGATCTGATAAGCATGTGAAACCGTTAAACGTAGTATTGTTACATCTGACCATTTGAACGGCATACATGATTGGTACAGTCCAGAACTGGTTAGAAGCAGTCTAACTGTTCATATTGCAAGGCGAAATCATGGTTAGAAATCAATAAAACAAAGTACGAGCAATACAGGTTCTGATAAGCATCTTAAACTGTTAAACCTAGTATCGTTACATCTAACCATTTTAACTGCATACAGCATTGGAACAGTACACAACTGGTTCAGGAACAATTTCCTTGGTGGTAATGGACGGTGAATTATCAGATAAAACACTTAAACTAGAAAATGAGCAATACAGGATCTGATACGCATGTGAAACCGTTAAACGTAGTATTGTTACATCTGACCATTTGAACGGCATACATGACTGGTACAGTCCAGAACTGGTTAGAAGCAGTCTAACTGTTCATATTGCAAGGCGAACTCATGGTTAGAAATCAATAAAACAAAGTACGAGCAATACAGGTTCTGATAAGCATCTTAAACTGGTAAACCTAGTATCGTTACATCTAACCATTTTAACTGCATACAGCATTGGAACAGTACACAACTGGTTCAGGAACAATTTCCTTGGTGGTAATGGACGGTGAAATACCAGATAAAACACTTAAACTAGAAAATGAGCAATACAGGATCTGATACGCATGTGAAACCGTTAAACGTAGTATTGTTACATCTGACCATTTTAACTGCATACATGACTGGTACAGTCCAGAACTGGTTAGAAGCAGTCTAACTGTTCATATTGCAAGGCGAACTCATGGTTAGAAATCAATAAAACAAGTACGAGCAATACAGGTTCTGATAAGCATCTTAAACTGTTAAACCTAGTATCGTTATATCTAACCATTTTAACTGCATACAGCATTGGAACAGTACACAACTGGTTCAGGAACAATTTCCTTAGTGGTAATGGATGGTGAAATACCAGATAAAACACTTAAACTAGAAAATGAGCAATACAGGATCTGATAATCATGTGAAACCGTTAAACGTAGTATTGTTACATCTGACCATTTGAACGGCATACATGATTGGTACAGTCCAGAACTGGTTAGAAGCAGTCTAACTGTTCATATTGCAAGGCGAACTCATGGTTGGAAATCATTAAAACAAAGTACGAGCAATACAGGTTCTAATAATCATCTTAAACTGTTAAACCTAGTATCGTTACATCAAACTATTTGAACTGCATACAGCATTGGAACAGAACACAACTGGTTCTGGAAAAATTTCCTTGGTGGTAATGGACGGTGAATTATCAGATAAAACACTTAAACTAGAAAATGAGCAATACAGGATCTGATACGCATGTGAAACCGTTAAACGTAGTATTGTTACATCTGACCATTTGAACGGCATACATGATTGGTACAGTCCAGAACTGGTTAGAAGCAGTCTAACTGTTCATATTGCAAGGCGAAATCATGGTTAGAAATCAATAAAACAAAGTACGAGCAATACAGGTTCTGATAAGCATCTTAAACTGGTAAACCTAGTATCGTTACATCTAACCATTTTAACTGCATACAGCATTGGAACAGTACACAACTGGTTCAGGAACAATTTCCTTGGTGGTAATGGACGGTGAATATCAGATAAAACACTTAAACTAGAAAATGAGCAATACAGGATCTGATACGCATGTGAAACCGTTAAACGTAGTATTGTTACATCTGACCATTTTAACTGCATACATGACTGGTACAGTCCAGAACTGGTTAGAAGCAGTCTAACTGTTCATATTGCAAGGCGAACTCATGGTTAGAAATCAATAAAACAAAGTACGAGCAATACAGGTTCTGATAAGCATCTTAAACTGGTAAACCTAGTATCGTTACATCTAACCATTTTAACTGCATACAGCATTGGAACAGTACACAACTGGTTCAGGAACAATTTCCTTAGTGGTAATGGACGGTGAAATACCAGATAAAACACTTAAACTAGAAAATGAGCAATACAGGATCTGATAAGCATGTGAAACCGTTAAACGTAGTATTGTTACATCTGACCATTTGAACGGCATACATGATTGGTACAGTCCAGAACTGGTTAGAAGCAGTCTAACTGTTCATATTGCAAGGCGAAATCATGGTTAGAAATCAATAAAACAAAGTACGAGCAATACAGGTTCTGATAAGCATCTTAAACTGGTAAACCTAGTATCGTTACATCTAACCATTTTAACTGCATACAGCATTGGAACAGTACACAACTGGAACAACTTCTTTTGTGTAATGGACGGTGAATACTCAGATAAAACACTTAAACAGAAAATGAGCAAACAGGATCTGATACGCATGTGAAACCGTTAACAGTAGTATTGTTACATCTGACCATTTGAACGGCATAAATGATTGGTAGAGTCCAGAACTGGATAGAAGCAGTCAAACGGTTCATATTGCAAGGCGAAATCATGGTTAGAAATCAATAAAACAAATTACGAGCAATACAGGTTCTGATAAGCATCTTAAACTGGTAAACCTAGTATCGTTACATATAACCATTTTCACTGCATACAGCATTGGAATAGTACACAACTCGTTCAGGAACAATTTTCCTTGGTGGTAATGGACTGTGAATTATCAGATAAAACACTTAAACTAGAAAAGAGCAATACAGGATCTGATACGCATGTGAAACCGTTGAACGTAGTATTGTTACATTAGGCATACATGATGGTACAGTCCAGAACTGGTTAGAAGCAGTCTAACTGTTCATATTGCAAGGCGAAATCATGGTTAGAAATCAATAAAACAAAGTACGAGCAATACAGGTTCTGATAAGCATCTTAAACTGGTAAACCTAGATATCGTTATATCGAACCATTTTAACTGCATACAGCATTGGAAAAGTACACAACTGTTCAGGAACAATTTCTTTAGTGGTAATGGACGGTGAAATACCAGATAAAACACTTAAACTAGAAAATGAGCAATACAGGATCTGATAAGGATGTGAAACCGTTAAACGTAGTATTGTTACATCTGACCATTTGAACGGCATACATGATTGGTACAGTCCAGAACTGGATAGAAGCAGTCAAACGGTTCATATTGCAAGGCGAAATCATGGTTAGAAATCAATAAAACAAAGTACGAGCAATACAGGTTCTGATAAGCATCTTAAACTGTTAAACCTAGTATCGTTACATCTAACCATTTTAACTGCATACAGCATTGGAACAGTACACAACTGGTTCAGGAATAATTTCCTTGGTGGTAATGGACGGTGAATTATCAGATAAAACACTTAAACTAGAAAATGAGCAATACAGGATCTGATACGCATGTGAAACCGTTAAACGTAGTATTGTTACATCTGACCATTTGAACGGCATACATGATTGGTACAGTCCAGAACTGGTTAGAAGCAGTCTAACTGTTCATATTGCAAGGCGAAATCATGGTTAGAAATCAATAAAACAAAGTACGAGCAATACAGGTTCTGATAAGCATCTTAAACTGGTAAACCTAGTATCGTTAATATCTAACCATTTTAACTGCATACAGCATTGGAACAGTACAAAACTGGTCCAGGAACAATTTTCTTGGTGGTAATGGACGGTGAAATACCAGATAAAACACTTAAACTAGAAAATGAGCAATACAGGATCTGATAAGCATGTGAAACCGTTAAACGTAGTATTGTTACATCTGACCATTTGAACGGCATACATGATTGGTACAGTCCAGAACTGGTTAGAAGCAGTCTAACTGTTCATATTGCAAGGCGAAATCATGGTTAGAAATCAATAAAACAAAGTACGAGCAATACAGGTTCTGATAAGCATCTTAAACTGTTAAACCTAGTATCGTTACATCTAACCATTTTAACTGCATACAGCATTGGAACAGTACACAACTGGTTCAGGAACAATTTCCTTAGTGGTAATGGACGGTGAATATCAGATAAAACACTTAAACTAGAAAATGAGCAATACAGGATCTGATAAGCATGTGAAACCGTTAAACGTAGTATTGTTACATCTGACCATTTGAACGGCATACATGATTGGTACAGTCCAGAACTGGTTAGAAGCAGTCTAACTGTTCATATTGCAAGGCGAAATCATGGTTAGAAATCAATAAAACAAAGTACGAGCAATACAGGTTCTGATAAGCATCTTAAACTGGTAAACCTAGATATCGTTACATCTAACCATTTTAACTGCATACAGCATTGGAACAGTACACAACTGGTTCAGGAACAATTTCCTTTGTGGTAATGGACGGTGAATATCAGATAAAACACTTAAACTAGAAAATGAGCAATACAGGATCTGATACGCATGTGAAACCGTTAAACGTAGTATTGTTACATCTGACCATTTGAACGGCATACATGATTGGTACAGTCCAGAACTGGTTAGAAGCAGTCTAACTGTTCATATTGCAAGGCGAAATCATGGTTAGAAATCAATAAAACAAAGTACGAGCAATACAGGTTCTGATAAGCATCTTAAACTGGTAAACCTAGTATCGTTACATCTAACCATTTTAACTGTATACACCATTGGAACAGTACACAACTGGTTCATGAACCATTTCCTTGGTGGTAATGGACGGTGAATTATCAGATAAAACACTTAAACTAGAAAATGAGCAATACAGGATCTGATAAGCATGTGAAACCGTTAAACGTAGTATTGTTACATCTGACCATTTGAACTGCATACATGATTGGTACAGTCCAGAACTGGTTAGAAGCAGTCTAACTGTTCATATTGCAAGGCGAAATCATGGTTAGAAATCAATAAAACAAAGTACGAGCAATACAGGTTCTGATAAGCATCTTAAACTGTTAAACCTAGTATCGTTACATCTAACCATTTTAACTGCATACAGCATTGGAACAGTACACAACTGGTTCAGGAACAATTTCCTTGGTGGTAATGGACGGTGAATATCAGATAAAACACTTAAACTAGAAAATGAGCAATACAGGATCTGATAAGCATGTGAAACCGTTAAACGTAGTATTGTTACATCTGACCATTTGAACGGCATACATGATTGGTACAGTCCAGAACTGGTTAGAAGCAGTCTAACTGTTCATATTGCAAGGCGAAATCATGGTTAGAAATCAATAAAACAAAGTACGAGCAATACAGGTTCTGATAAGCATCTTAAACTGGTAAACCTAGTATCGTTACATCTAACCATTTTAACTGCATACAGCATTGGAACAGTACACAACTGGTTCAGGAACAATTTCCTTGGTGGTAATGGACGGTGAATTATCAGATAAAACACTTAAACTAGAAAATGAGCAATACAGGATCTGATAAGCATGTGAAACCGTTAAACGTAGTATTGTTACATCTGACCATTTGAACGGCATACATGATTGGTACAGTCCAGAACTGGTTAGAAGCAGTCTAACTGTTCATATTGCAAGGCGAACTCATGGTTAGAAATCAATAAAACAAAGTACGAGCAATACAGGTTCTGATAAGCATCTTAAACTGTTAAACCTAGTATCGTTACATCTAACCATTTTAACTGCATACAGCATTGGAACAGTACACAACTGGTTCAGGAACAATTTCCTTGGTGGTAATGGACGGTGAATTATCAGATAAAACACTTAAACTAGAAAATGAGCAATACAGGATCTGATACGCATGTGAAACCGTTAAACGTAGTATTGTTACATCTGACCATTTTAACTGCATACATGACTGGTACAGTCCAGAACTGGTTAGAAGCAGTCTAACTGTTCATATTGCAAGGCGAAATCATGGTTAGAAATCAATAAAACAAAGTACGAGCAATACAGGTTCTGATAAGCATCTTAAACTGTTAAACCTAGTATCGTTACATCTAACCATTTTAACTGCATACAGCATTGGAACAGTACACAACTGGTTCAGGAACAATTTCCTTAGTGGTAATGGACGGTGAAATACCAGATAAAACACTTAAACTAGAAAATGAGCAATACAGGATCTGATACGCATGTGAAACCATTAAACGTAGTATTGTTACATCTGACCATTTTAACTGCATACATGACTGGTACAGTCCAGAACTGGTTTAGAAGCATTCAAATTGTTCATATTGCAAGGCGAACTCATGGTTAGAAATCAATAAAACAAAGTACGAGCAATACAGGTTCTGATAAGCATCTTAAACTGTTAAACCTAGTATCGTTACATCTAACCATTTTAACTGCATACAGCATTGGAACAGTACACAACTGGTTCAGAAACTATTTCCTTAGTGGTAATGGACGGTGAAATACCAGATAAAACACTTAAACTAGAAAATGAGCAATACAGGATCTGATAAGGATGTGAAACCGTTAAACGTAGTATTGTTACATCTGACCATTTGAACAGCATACATGATTGGTACAGTCCAGAACTGGTTAGAAGCAGTCTAACTGTTCATATTGCAAGGCGAAATCATGGTTAGAAATCAATAAAACAAAGTACGAGCAATACAGGTTCTGATAAGCATCTTAAACTGTTAAACCTAGTATCGTTACATCTAACCATTTTAACTGCATACAGCATTGGAACAGTACACAACTGGTTCAGGAACAATTTCCTTAGTGGTAATGGACGGTGAAATACCAGATAAAACACTTAAACTAGAAAATGAGCAATACAGGATCTGATACGCATGTGAAACCGTTAAACGTAGTATTGTTACATCTGACCATTTTAACTGCATACATGATTGGTACAGTCCAGAACTGGTTAGAAGCAGTCTAACTGTTCATATTGCAAGGCGAACTCATGGTTAGAAATCAATAAAACAAAGTACGAGCAATACAGGTTCTGATAAGCATCTTAAACTGTTAAACCTAGTATCGTTACATCTAACCATTTTAACTGCATACAGCATTGGAACAGTACACAACTGGTTCAGGAACAATTTCCTTAGGTGGTAATGGACGGTGAATTATCAGATAAAACACTTAAACTAGAAAATGAGCAATACAGGATCTGATAAGCATGTGAAACCGTTAAACGTAGTATTGTTACATCTGACCATTTGAACGGCATACATGATTGGTACAGTCCAGAACTGGTTAGAAGCAGTCTAACTGTTCATATTGCAAGGCGAAATCATGGTTAGAAATCAATAAAACAAAGTACGAGCAATACAGGTTCTGATAAGCATCTTAAACTGGTAAACCTAGTATCGTTATATCTAACCATTTTAACTGCATACAGCATTGGAACAGTACACAACTGGTTCAGGAACAATTTCCTTAGTGGTAATGGACGGTGAAATACCAGATAAAACACTTAAACTAGAAAATGAGCAATACAGGATCTGATAAGGATGTGAAACCGTTAAACGTAGTATTGTTACATCTGACCATTTGAACGGCATACATGATTGGTACAGTCCAGAACTGGTTAGAAGCAGTCTAACTGTTCATATTGCAAGGCGAAATCATGGTTAGAAATCAATAAAACAAAGTACGAGCAATACAGGTTCTGATAAGCATCTTAAACTGTTAAACCTACTATCGTTACATCTAACCGTTTTAACTGCATACACCATTGGAACAGTATACAACTGGTACAGGAACAACTTCTTTTGTGGTAATGGACGGTGAATTATCAGATAAAACACTTAAACAAGAAAATGAGCAATACAGGATCTGATACGCATGTGAAACCGTTAAACGTAGTATTGTTACATCTGCCCATTTGAACCGAAAACATGATTGGTACAGTCCAGAACTGGTTAGAAGCAGTCTAACTGTTCATATTGCAAGGCTAAATCATGGTTAGAAATCAATAAAACAAAGTACGAGCAATACAGGTTCTGATAAGCATCTTAAACTGGTAAACCTAGAATCGTTATATCTAACCATTTTAACTGCATACAGCATTGGAACAGTACACAACTGGTTCAGGAACAATTTCCTTAGTGGTATTGGACGGTGAAATACCAGATAAAACACTTAAACTTGAAAATGAGCTATACAGGATCTGATAAGGATGTGAAACCGTTAAACGTAGTATTGTTACATCTGACCATTTGAACGGCATACATGACTTGGTACAGTCCAGAACTGGTTAGAAGCAGTCTAACTGTTCATATTGCAAGGCAAAATCATGGTTAGAAATCAATAAAACAAAGTACGAGCAATACAGGTTCTGATAAGCATCTAAACTGGTAAACC
>JACCIA010000191.1:0-22261 GCA_018906985.1 Apocrypta bakeri | reverse complement strand
TTCTTGATGAAATAATGCACATGAGGAACCTATAATAATTCCTAGATGAAAAAATGCCTATATGGAACCTACAATAATTCCTAGATAAAATAGTGCACATGAGGAACCTAGAATAATTCCTAGATGAAATAATGCCTATATGGAACCTAGAATAATTGCAAGATGAAAAAATACGTATGAGGAACCTAGAATAACTCCTACATGAAGTAGTGCAAATAAGGAACCTAGAATAATTCCTAGATGAAATAATGCACATGAGGAACCTAGAATAATTCCTAGATGAAAAAATGCCTACATGGAACCTAGAATAATCCTACATAAAGTAGTGCACATGAGGAACCCAGAATAATTCCTAGAAGAAATAATGCGTATGAGGAACCTAGAATAATTCCTTGATAAAATAGTGCACATGAGGAACCTAGAATAATTCCTAGATGAAATAATGCCTATATGGAACCTAGAATAATTCCTACATAAAGTAGTGCACATGAGGAACCTATAATAATTCCTAGATGAAATAATGCCTATATGGAACCTAATATAATTCCTACATAAAGTAGTGCACATGAGGAACCTAGAATAATTCCTAGATGAAATAATGACTATATGGAACCTAGATTAATTCCTACATAATGAAATGCACATGAGGAACCTAGAATAATTCCTACATGAACTAATGCACTTGAGGAACCTAGAATAATTGCAAGATGAAAAAATACGTATGAGGAACCTAGAATAACTCCTACATGAAGTAGTGCAAATGAGGAACCTAGAATATTTCGTAGATTAAATAGTGCACATGAGGAACCTAGAATAATTCCTAGATGAAATAATGCCTATATGGAACCTAGAATAATTCCTACATAAAGTAGTGCACATGAGGAACCTATAATAATTCCTAGATGAAATAATGCCTATATGGAACCTAATATAATTCCTACATAAAGTAGTGCACATGAGGAACCTAGAATAATTCCTAGATGAAATAATGACTATATGGAACCTAGATTAATTCCTACATAAAGAAATGCACATGAGGAACCTAGAATAATTCCTACATGAACTAATGCACTTGAGGAACCTAGAATAATTGCAAGATGAAAAAATACGTATGAGGAACCTAGAATAACTCCTACATGAAGTAGTGCAAATGAGGAACCTAGAATATTTCGTAGATTAAATAATGCACATGAGGAACCTAGAATAATTCCTAGATGAAATAATGCGTATGAGTAACCTCGAATAATTCCTAGATAAAACATTACATATGAGGAACCTAGAATAATTCCTAGATGAAATAATGCCTATATGGAATCTAGAATAATTGCTAGACAAAAAAATACGTATTAGGAACCTAGAATAAGTCCTACATAAAGTAGTGCACATGAGGAACCTAGAATAATTTCTTGATGAAATAATGCACATGAGGAACCTATAATAATTCCTAGATGAAAAAATGCCTATATGGAACCTAGAATAATTCCTAGATGAAATAATGCACATAAGGAACCTAGAATAATTCCTAGATGAAATAATGCCTATATGGAACCTAGAATAATTCCTACATAAAGTAGTGCACATGAGGAACCTAGAATAATTCATACATGAAATAATGCACATAAGGAACCTAGAATAATTCCTAGATGAAATAATGCCTATATGGAACCTAGAATAATTCCTAGATGAAATAATGCACATAAGGAACCTAGAATAATTCCTAGATGAAATAATGCCTATATGGAACCTAGAATAATTGCAAGATGAAAAAATTCGTATGAGGAACCTAGAATAACTCCTACATGAAGTAGTGCAAATAAGGAACCTAGAATAATTCCTAGATGAAATAATGCACATGAGGAACCTAGAATAATTCCTAGATGAAAAAATGCCTATATGGAACCTAGAATAATCCTACATAAAGTAGTGCACATGAGGAACCCAGAATAATTCCTAGAAGAAATAATGCGTATGATGAACCTAGAATAATTCCTAGATAAAATAGTGCACATGAGGAACCTAGAATAATTCCTAGATGAAATAATGCCTATATGGAACCTAGAATAATTCCTACATAAAGTAGTGCACATGATGAACCTATAATAATTCCTAGATAAAATAATGCACATGAGGAACCTAGAATAAATCCTAGATGAAAAAATGCCTATATGGAACCTAGAATAATTCCTACATAAAGTAGTGCACATGAGGAACCTAGAATTATTCCTACATCAAGTAATACACACGAGGAACCTAGAATAATTCCTACATAAAGTAGTGCACATGATGAACCTATAATAATTCCTAGATAAAATAATGCACATGAGGAACCTAGAATAAATTCTAGATGAAAAAATGCCTATATGGAACCTAGAATAATTCCTACATGAAGTAGTGCACATGAGGAACCTAAAATAATTCATACATGAAGTAGTGCAATGAGGAACCTAGAATAATTCATACATGAAGTAGTGCAATGAGGAACCTGGAATAATTCATGCATGAAGTAGTGCACATGATGAACCTGGATTAATTCCTAGATGAAATAATGCCTATGAGGAAACTAGAATAATTCCTAGACGAAATAATGCCTATATGGAACCTAGAATAATTCCTACATGAAGTATTGCACATGAGGAACCTAGAATATTTCGTAGATTAAATAATGCACATGAGGAACCTAGAATAATTCCTAGATGAAATAATGCGTATGAGTAACCTCGAATAATTCCTAGATGAAACATTACATATGAGGAACCTAGAATAATTCCTAGATGAAATAATGCCTATATGGAACCTAGAATAATTCCTAGATGAATAATGCACAATAAGGACCCTAGGAATAATTCCTAGCTAGCAACCTAGAATAATGCCTACATAAAGTAGTGCACATGAGGAACCCAGAATAATTCCTAGATGATTTAATGCCTATATGGAATCTAGAATAATTGCTAGACAAAAAAATACGTATTAGGAACCTAGAATAAGTCCTACATGAAATAATGCACATGAGGAACCTAGAATAATTCCTACATAAAGTAGTGCACATGAGGAACCTAGAATAATTTCTTGATGAAATAATGCACATGAGGAACCTATAATAATTCCTAGATGAAATAATGACTATATGGAACCTAGAATAATTCCTACATAAAGTAGTGCACATGATGAACCTATAATAATTCCTAGATAAAATAATGCACATGAGGAACCTAGAATAAATCCTAGATGAAAAAATGCCTATATGGATCCTAGAATAATTCCTACATAAAGTATTGCACATGAGGAACCCAGAATAATTCCTAGATGATTTAATGCCTATATGGAACCTAGAATAATTCTTACATAAAGTAGTGCACATGAGGACCCTAGAATAACTCCTACATGAAGTAGTGCACATGAGGAACCTAGATTAATTCCTAGATGAAATAATGCCTATATGGAACCTAGAATAATTGCAAGATGAAAAAATACGTATGAGGAACCTAGAATAACTCGTACATGAAGTAGTGCAAATGAGGAACCTAGAAAAATTCCCAGATGAAATAATGCACATGAGGAACCTAGAATAATTCCTAGATGAAAAAAATGCCTATATGGAACCTAGAATAATTCCTACATAAAGTAGTGCACATGATGAACCTAGAATTCCTAGATGAAATAATGCGTATGAGGAACCTAGAATAATTCCTAGATAAAATAGTGCACATGAGGAACCTAGAATAATTCCTAGATGAAATAATGCCTATATGGAACCTAGAATAATTCCTGCATAAACTAGTGCACATGAGCAACCCAGAATAATTCCTAGATGAAATAATGACTATATGGAACCTAGAATAATTCCTACATAAAGTAGTGCACATGATGAACCTATAATAATTCCTAGATAAAATAATGCACATGAGGAACCTAGAATAAATCCTAGATGAAAAAATGCCTATATGGAACCTAGAATAATTCCTACATAAAGTAGTGCACATGAGGAACCTAGAATTATTCCTACATCAAGTAATACACACGAGGAACCTAGAATAACTCCTACATGAAGTAGTGCAAATGAGGAACCTAGAATAATTCCTAGATGAAATAATGCACATGAGGAACCTAGAATAATTCCAAGATGAAAAAATGCCTATATGGAACCTAGAATAATTCCTACATAAAGTAGTGCACATGATGAACCTAGAATTCCTAGATGAAATAATGCGTATGAGGAACCTAGAATAATTCCTAGATAAAATAGTGCACATGAGGAACCTAGAATAATTCCTAGATGAAATAATGCCTATATGGAACCTAGAATAATTCCTGCATAAACTAGTGCACATGAGCAACCCAGAATAATTCCTAGATGAAATAATGACTATATGGAACCTAGAATAATTCCTACATAAAGTAGTGCACATGATGAACCTATAATAATTCCTAGATAAAATAATGCACATGAGGAACCTAGAATAAATCCTAGATGAAAAAATACCTATATGGAACCTATAATAATGCCTACATAAAGTAGTGCACATGAGGAACCTAGAATAATTCCTAGATGAAATAATGCCTATATGGAACCTAGAATAATTCCTGCATAAACTAGTGCACATGAGCAACCCAGAATAATTCCTAGATGAAATAATGACTATATGGAACCTAGAATAATTCCTACATAAAGTAGTGCACATGATGAACCTATAATAATTCCTAGATAAAATAATGCACATGAGGAACCTAGAATAAATCCTAGATGAAAAAATGCCTATATGGATCCTAGAATAATTCCTACATAAAGTATTGCACATGAGGAACCCAGAATAATTCCTAGATGATTTAATGCCTATATGGAACCTAGAATAATTCTTACATAAAGTAGTGCACATGAGGACCCTAGAATAACTCCTACATGAAGTAGTGCACATGAGGAACCTAGATTAATTCCTAGATGAAATAATGCCTATATGGAACCTAGAATAATTGCAAGATGAAAAAATACGTATGAGGAACCTAGAATAACTCGTACATGAAGTAGTGCAAATGAGGAACCTAGAAAAATTCCCAGATGAAATAATGCACATGAGGAACCTAGAATAATTCCTAGATGAAAAAAATGCCTATATGGAACCTAGAATAATTCCTACATAAAGTAGTGCACATGATGAACCTAGAATTCCTAGATGAAATAATGCGTATGAGGAACCTAGAATAATTCCTAGATAAAATAGTGCACATGAGGAACCTAGAATAATTCCTAGATGAAATAATGCCTATATGGAACCTACAATAATTCCTAGATAAAATAGTGCACATGAGGAACCTAGAATAATTCCTAGATGAAATAATGCACATAAGGAACCTATAATAATTCCTAGATGAAAAAATACCTATATGGAACCTATAATAATGCCTACATAAAGTAGTGCACATGAGGAACCTAGAATAATTCCTAGATGAAATAATGCCTATATGGAACCTAGAATAATTCCTGCATAAACTAGTGCACATGAGCAACCCAGAATAATTCCTAGATGAAATAATGACTATATGGAACCTAGAATAATTCCTACATAAAGTAGTGCACATGATGAACCTATAATAATTCCTAGATAAAATAATGCACATGAGGAACCTAGAATAAATCCTAGATGAAAAAATGCCTATATGGATCCTAGAATAATTCCTACATAAAGTATTGCACATGAGGAACCCAGAATAATTCCTAGATGATTTAATGCCTATATGGAACCTAGAATAATTCTTACATAAAGTAGTGCACATGAGGACCCTAGAATAACTCCTACATGAAGTAGTGCACATGAGGAACCTAGATTAATTCCTAGATGAAATAATGCCTATATGGAACCTAGAATAATTGCAAGATGAAAAAATACGTATGAGGAACCTAGAATAACTCGTACATGAAGTAGTGCAAATGAGGAACCTACAATAATTCCTAGATAAAATAGTGCACATGATGAACCTATAATAATTCCTAGATAAAATAATGCACATGAGGAACCTAGAATAAATCCTAGATGAAAAAATGCCTATATGGAACCTAGAATAATTCCTACATAAAGTAGTGCACATGATGAACCTAGAATTCCTAGATGAAATAATGCGTATGAGGAACCTAGAATAATTCCTGCATAAACTAGTGCACATGAGCAACCCAGAATAATTCCTAGATGAAATAATGACTATATGGAACCTTGAATAATTCCTACATAAAGTAGTGTACATGATGAACCTATAATAATTCCTAGATAAAATAATGCACATGAGGAACCTAGAATAAATCCTAGATGAAAAAATGCCTATATGGAACCTAGAATAATTCCTACATAAAGTAGTGCACATGAGGAACCTAGAATTATTCCTACATCAAGTAATACACACGAGGAACCTAGAATAACTCCTACATGAAGTAGTGCAAATGAGGAACCTAGAATAATTCCTAGATGAAATAATGCACATGAGGAACTTGAATAATTCCAAGATGAAAAAATGCCTATATGGAATCTAGAATAATTCCTACATAAAGTAGTGCACATGATGAACCTAGAATTCCTAGATGAAATAATGCGTATGAGGAACCTAGAATAATTCCTAGATAAAATAGTGCACATGAGGAACCTAGAATAATTCCTAGATGAAATAATGCCTATATGGAACCTAGAATAATTCCTGCATAAACTAGTGCACATGAGCAACCCAGAATAATTCCTAGATGAAATAATGACTATATGGAACCTAGAATAATTCCTACATAAAGTAGTGCACATGATGAACCTATAATAATTCCTAGATAAAATAATGCACATGAGGAACCTAGAATAAATCCTAGATGAAAAAATGCCTATATGGAACCTAGAATAATTCCTACATAAAGTAGTGCACATGAGGAACCTAGAATTATTCCTACATCAAGTAATACACACGAGGAACCTAGAATAACTCCTACATGAAGTAGTGCAAATGAGGAACCTAGAATAATTCCTAGATGAAATAATGCACATGAGGAACCTAGAATAATTCCAAGATGAAAAAATGCCTATATGGAACCTAGAATAATTCCTACATAAAGTAGTGCACATGATGAACCTAGAATTCCTAGATGAAATAATGCGTATGAGGAACCTAGAATAATTCCTAGATAAAATAGTGCACATGAGGAACCTAGAATAATTCCTAGATGAAATAATGCCTATATGGAACCTAGAATAATTCCTGCATAAACTAGTGCACATGAGCAACCCAGAATAATTCCTAGATGAAATAATGACTATATGGAACCTAGAATAATTCCTACATAAAGTAGTGCACATGATGAACCTATAATAATTCCTAGATAAAATAATGCACATGAGGAACCTAGAATAAATCCTAGATGAAAAAATGCCTATATGGAACCTAGAATAATTCCTACATAAAGTAGTGCACATGAGGAACCTAGAATTATTCCTACATCAAGTAATACACACGAGGAACCTAGAATAACTCCTACATGAAGTAGTGCAAATGAGGAACCTAGAATAATTCCTAGATGAAATAATGCACATGAGGAACCTAGAATAATTCCAAGATGAAAAAATGCCTATATGGAACCTAGAATAATTCCTACATAAAGTAGTGCACATGAGGAACCTAGAATAATTCCTAGATGAAATAATGCCTATATGGAACCTAGAATAATTCCTACATAAAGTAGTGCACATGAGGAACCTATAATAATTCCTAGATGAAATAATGCCTATATGGAACCTAATATAATTCCTACATAAAGTAGTGCACATGAGGAACCTAGAATAATTCCTAGATGAAATAATGCCTATAAGGAACCTAGAATAATTTCTACATAAAGTAGTGCATATGAGGAACCTAGAATAATTCCTAGGTGATATAATGCACATGAGGAACCTAGAATAATTCCTAGATGAAATAATGCCTATATGGAACCTACAATAATTCCTAGATAAAATAGTGAGGACCCTAGAATAACTCCTACATGAAGTAGTGCACATGAGGAACCTATAATAATTCCTAGATGAAATAATGCACATGAGGAACCTAGAATGATTCATACATGAAGTAGTGCAATGAGGACCCTAGAATAACTCCTACATGAAGTAGTGCACATGAGGATCCAAAAATAATTCATACATGAAGTAGTGCAATGAGGAACCTAGAATAATTCATACATGAAGTAGTGCAATGAGGAACCTGGAATAATTCATGCATGAAGTAGTGCACATGATGTACCTGGATTAATTCCTAGATGAAATAATGCGTATGAGGAAACTAGAATAATTCCTAGACGAAATAATGCCTATATGGAACCTAGAATAATTCCTACATGAAGTATTGCACATGAGGAACCTAGAATATTTCGTAGATAAAATAATGCACATGAGGAACCTAGAATAATTCCTAGATGAAATAATGCGTATGAGTAACCTCGAATAATTCCTAGATGAAACATTACATATGAGGAACCTAGAATAATTCCTAGATGAAATAATGCCTATATGGAACCTAGAATAATTCCTAGATGAAATAATGCACATAAGGAACCTAGAATAATTCCTAGATGAAATAATGCCTATATGGAACCTAGAATAATGCCTACATAAAGTAGTGCACATGAGGAACCCAGAATAATTCCTAGATGATTTAATGCCTATATGGAATCTAGAATAATTGCTAGACAAAAAAATACGTATTAGGAACCTAGAATAAGTCATACATAAAGTAGTTGTTGAAATGGTAGATCTATATGTACGTGCAACCTAATACAGATTGCGAAGCGTGAATAAGATTGGACGACACCAGAGGGAGCTCATTTCCTATTCTCTGTTTTACCATCTGGATTGTTCCTCCTTCTTCACTGGCCACCGTACAAGCGAGCACGTTATTCAATTCGAGTCGTATTATATTCATAAATCATATTAAGTCAACATTATCAATAATATTTATATTAAAGCATAAGTTATGTAAGTACCATAAGTGTTTAAATTGTATCCTTTGAACCGCCAAAATCCAACAGGTTATGGGCCCAGGTGCGTTTTATTAAGTGTGTGTGTGGACTATCAAACAAGTTCGGTTAAAAATGGCGTCCGCGAATGGTTTCTCTCACATTGAGAAATTAACAGAGAACAATTATGAACTATGGAAAGTACAAATGAAAAGTGTACTAGTGTATAATGATTTATGGCAATACGTTGACGGCACAGACGTTAAGCCGCAAGAAGATGCACAGGACTGGATGAAGAAAGATTCGAAGGCTCTAGCATTGATAAATCTGAGCATTTCTCACAGTCAACTAAATTACGTAAAGAAAGCGGAAACGTCAAAAAGAGCCTGGGATTGTCTCAAAGAGATTTTTGAATCTAAAGGTCCGGTGAGGAAAGCAACATTGTATAAACAATTGTTAAGGATGGAAATGAAATCGAACGTGACAATTACACAACATGTGAATAATTTCTCGAGTAAAGCAGGGCAGCTAGAAGAGGCAGGCATTGAAATTCAAGATGAGCTATTGTCTATAATGCTGTTAAACTCGTTACCGGAACAATATGAAAATTTCAGCGTAGCAATGGAATCACGTGACAAGATACCAACCTTAGAAGTCCTCAAGGCAAAGTTAAAAGAAGAGGAAGCGAGACAAAACGATCGAGAGGGGCGGTCAAGCGATAGTGACAAAAGTGTTGCGATGTTGGCAAGAGGAAGCGCCAACCGTGAAAGACATCCGCATATGAGCTCGCGCGCGAATCCGAAAGATGGCAGTACGGAAGCATACACATCAAAATTCAACGGAAAATGCTTTAGTTGCAATAAATTCGGACACAGAAGTCGTGATTGTCGATCAAAACAAAAACACGTGAAATCTAATGATACGGACAGGCAAAAACAGTTTAAATTAAATAATACAAACAATGCTCTAACTGCAATCGCGTGTAATGTGGAACATAGCACGAAATCGGGAGTGTGGTGTTTAGATAGCGGTGCAACGGCACACATGTGCAATGACAAACGAAGGTTTGAAACTATTGCTGAAGACGGTCAATGGAAAGTATATACAGCAGGAGAAGATTCCATGAAGTCAGTAGGGTCAGGAAACATAAACATAAATTTAAGAGGAAATCGACGCGGGAATAATTCTGTAAATATACAAGACGCACTATACGTACCGAAGTTACGCAACAACTTATTATCGGTGTCAAGCATTACGGAAAAAGGTCATAAAGTGATATTTGAAGAAAACCACGCATATGTAAAGCGTAAGGACGGATCAACGATTTTGACTGCAACGAAGAGAGAGAAAATATACGTCGTCGATGAGAAGATCGACCGAGCAATGTTAGCGGAAGAGTCTAATAAGTATCTAGTGAAATGGCACCATAGATACGGACATGTAAACGTTAATGATCTCAAGAAAATGAAAACAGAAGAGATGGTGAGCGGTATGAATTTTGCAACAAACAGCGATCAATTTCACTGTAAAATATGCGCCAAATGTAAGGTACATGTTCAACCTTTTAAAAGCTCCACGTATCGCGAAAAAGAAGTATTGGGATTAATACATTCGGATATTTGCGGTCCGATGAGAACAGAATCTATTGGTGGTGCTAAATACTTCGTTACCTTCACAGATGATTACACACGTCATACTGATACTACGATGTTACGCAAACGATCAGATGTATTTGAGGCATTTAAAAATTATAAACTGAGAGTAGAAAAACAGACAGGTAAACAAATAAAGCAGCTACGAACGGATAATGGAAAAGAATATTTGTCAAATGCTTTCAAGGATTTTTTGAGGAGTGAAGGGATTGTTCACCAGTTAAGCGTTGATTACACACCACAGCAAAATGGTGTTGCGGAACGCAAAAATCGCACACTTGTTGAGATGGCAAGGTGCATGCTGTTACAAGGAAACCTCCCACAGTCACTATGGGCAGAAGCTATTAACGCAGCAACATATATTAGAAATAGATGTCCAACAAAATCATTAAGTGAGAAAACGCCTTATGAAGCGTGGTCACAGCGCAAGCCTTACGTTGGTTTCTTTAGAATCATAGGATCTAAAGCAATTGTACTAGATAAAACACAAAAACGAGGAAAATTTCAGCCGAAAGGTGAAGAATATGTTTTAGTGGGATACTCACAAGAATCGAAAGCATATAGGCTTTGGAAGCCTGGTACGAAAACTGTAATCAAAGCACGAGACGTGAGATTTTTCGAAAATCAAAACTCAATTGATGTATCCACCGAGAACCTTTTGACAAAGTCAAACGATACGGAAGAAAGTATTCTCTTCGAAATGGAAAATCTTCAAGAACATGAAAATGTCCTAGACGAGGAACCTCAAGACGAAGAACTTCAAGATGAAGAAGTTCAAAACGAAGAACTTCAAGATGATGAACGTCAAAATGTAGTTAATGAAGAAAATGAAGAGGCTCGTCGCGGGAGAGGTCGCCCAAGATTAGTTAGAACTGGTCAACCAGGTAGACCGAAGAAAATGTATCATGCACGCAGCGCAAGAATTGTGGATCCTGAATCAGTGTCAGATGTATTAAATCACGATAACAGTGAATCATGACTAATGGCTATGGACAGCGAATACAAAAGTTTATTGGGAAATATGACCTGGATATTAGTGAATAGACCAAAGGGTAAAAAGGTCCTATCAAATCGATGGGTTTTTAAAACAAAGTATAACCAAAAAGGAGAAGTCGAAAAGCTTAAGGCTAGGTTGGTTGTACGAGGACACACGCAGCGAGAAGGCATTGACTATAAGGAAACGTTTGCACCAGTCTCCAGGTATGAAACAATCAGAACACTTCTTGCCGCATCAGTGAATGAAGAGATGCATGTTCATCAAATGGACGTGGTTTCGGCCTATACCCAGGGAGAGTTGTCTGACGAAGTATATATGGAGCAACCTGAAATGTATGTTCAAAAGGGTGAAAAGCTAAAAGTCTGTAAGCTAATTAAACCTTTATACGGTCTGAAACAGTCAGGACGTGAGTGGTATAAAACGTTTGATAAATATGTAACAGATAACGGAGGCAAACGTACAGTGGCTGATCCATGTCAGTATGTATTCAATGAAGGGGATGACCGAGTCATCATGTTAATTTATGTCGATGATCTAATAATAGCATCGAAAAGAATTGAAAAACTAGAGCGAATAAAGTCTAAGTTAAAATCAGCATTTAAAATGATGGATCTCGGACCATTACATGACATTCTCGGTATAAAGGTAGAAAGACAGGGTTTAACCGGAAGCATTTGTCTATCACAGAGGAAGTATATTGAAGAGCTATTAGCAAAATTTAACATGGAAAACGCAAAGACAGTATCAACCCCGATGGAGACAAACGTAAGAATTACAAAGGAAATGAGTCCAAGATCTGAAGATGAACGAGTAAAAATGAAGAACTCGCCATACAGGGAACTGGTTGGTGGCCTTATTTATCTGGCTAACGCAACCCGTCCAGATATAGCTTTTGCAGCTAGTACTTTGAGTCGATTTTGCTCTGATCCAGGGGAATTACATTGGTCTGCAGCAAAACGAGTATTAAGATATTTAAAGGGAACGTCGCACTATAGCATCAAATATGTTAGAGACAAGAGTACACTCGCAGCTTACACTGATTCTGATTGGGCTGGAGACATTGACGATAGAAAATCATGCACCGGAAATGTAATTATGCTAGCTAACGGTCCTGTAAGTTGGAAATCAAAGAAGCAGGCCTCAGTCGCACTTTCAACGATGGAAGCAGAGTATGCAGCCCTTGCAGAATTATCACGTGAAATAATATATGTAAAAAGACTCTTAGAACACATGGGTTTTGAAAAATTTGTAAAAGATGCAATTAATGTATATTGTGATAATCAAAGCGCAATTGAATTATCTAAAAACCCAGTGTATCATAAACGAAGCAAGCACATTGACATCAGTTTTCACTTTACTAGAGAGCTCGTTGAAAAGAATATAATAATAATCCAGTATCTAAGAACTGAATCAATGATTGCTGATGTTTTAACAAAATCTTTGTCGGGAGATAAGCATTTCAAATGTGTTTGTATGTTACAGTTAAATTAAATACGTAGTCGCATAGTACATATCGATAGAGGGAGTGTTGAAATGGTAGATCTATATGTACGTGCAACCTAATACAGATTGCGAAGCGTGAATAAGATTGGACGACACCAGAGGGAGCTCATTTCCTATTCTCTGTTTTACCATCTGGATTGTTCCTCCTTCTTCACTGGCCACCGTACAAGCGAGCACGTTATTCAATTCGAGTCGTATTATATTCATAAATCATATTAAGTCAACATTATCAATAATATTTATATTAAAGCATAAGTTATGTAAGTACCATAAGTGTTTAAATTGTATCCTTTGAACCGCCAAAATCCAACAGTAGTGCACATGAGGAACCTATAATAATTCCTAGATGAAAAAATGCCTATATGGAACCTACAATAATTCCTAGATAAAATAGTGCACATGAGGAACCTATAATAATTCCTAGATGAAAAAATGCCTTTATGGAACCTACAATAATTCCTAGATAAAATAGTGCACATGAGGAACCTAGAATAATTCCTAGATGAAATAATGCCTATATGGAACCTACAATAATTCCTAGATAAAATAGTGCACATGAGGAACCTAGAATAATTCCTAGATGAAATAATGCACATAAGGAACCTATAATAATTCCTAGATGAAATAATGCCTATATGGAACCTAGAATAATTCCTACATAAAGTAGTGCACATGAGGAACCTAGAATAATTCTTAGATGAAATAATGCCTATATGGAACCTAGAATAATTCCTAGATGAAATGATGCGTATGAGGAACCTAGAATAATTCCTTGATGAAATAATGCCTATTTGGAACCTACAATAATTACAACATGAAGTAGTGCACATGAGGAACCTAAAATAATTCATACATGAAGTAGTGCAATGAGGAACCTAGAATAATTCATACATGAAGTAGTGCAATGAGGAAACTAGAATAATTCCTAGACGAAATAATGCCTATATGGAACCTAGAATAATTCCTACATGAAGTATTGCACATGAGGAACCTAGAATATTTCGTAGATTAAATAATGCACATGAGGAACCTAGAATAATTCCTAGATGAAATAATGCGTATGAGTAACCTCGAATAATTCCTAGATGAAACATTACATATGAGGAACCTAGAATAATTCCTAGATGAAATAATGCCTATATGGAACCTAGAATAATTCCTAGATGAAATAATGCACATAAGGAACCTAGAATAATTCCTAGATGAAATAATGCCTATATGGAACCTAGAATAATTGCAAGATGAAAAAATACGTATGAGGAACCTAGAATAACTCCTACATAAAGTAGTGCAAATAAGGAACCTAGAATAATTCCTAGATGAAATAATGCACACGAGGAACCTAGAATAATTCCTAGATGAAAAAATGCCTACATGGAACCTAGAATAATCCTACATAAAGTAGTGCACATGAGGAACCCAGAATAATTCCTAGAAGAAATAATGCGTATGAGGAACCTAGAATAATTCCTTGATAAAATAGTGCACATGAGGAACCTAGAATAATTCCTAGATGAAATAATGCCTATATGGAACCTAGAATAATTCCTACATAAAGTAGTGCACATGAGGAACCTATAATAATTCCTAGATGAAATAATGCCTATATGGAACCTAATATAATTCCTACATAAAGTAGTGCACATGAGGAACCTAGAATAATTCCTAGATGAAATAATGACTATATGGAACCTAGATTAATTCCTACATAAAGAAATGCACATGAGGAACCTAGAATAATTCCTACATGAACTAATGCACTTGAGGAACCTAGAATAATTGCAAGATGAAAAAATACGTATGAGGAACCTAGAATAACTCCTACATGAAGTAGTGCAAATGAGGAACCTAGAATATTTCGTAGATTAAATAATGCACATGAGGAACCTAGAATAATTCCTAGATGAAATAATGCGTATGAGTAACCTCGAATAATTCCTAGATAAAACATTACATATGAGGAACCTAGAATAATTCCTAGATGAAATAATGCCTATATGGAACCTAGAATAATTCCTAGATGAAATAATGCACATAAGGAACCTAGAATAATTCCTAGATGAAATAATGCCTATATGGAACCTAGAATAATGCCTACATAAAGTAGTGCACATGAGGAACCCAGAATAATTCCTAGATGATTTAATGCCTATATGGAATCTAGAATAATTGCTAGACAAAAAAATACGTATTAGGAACCTAGAATAAGTCCTACATAAAGTAGTGCACATGAGGAACCTAGAATAATTTCTTGATGAAATAATGCACATGAGGAACCTAGAATAATTCCTAGATGAAATAATGCACATAAGGAACCTAGAATAATTCCTAGATGAAATAATGCCTATATGGAACCTAGAATAATTGCAAGATGAAAAAATTCGTATGAGGAACCTAGAATAACTCCTACATGAAGTAGTGCAAATAAGGAACCTAGAATAATTCCTAGATGAAATAATGCACATGAGGAACCTAGAATAATTCCTAGATGAAAAAATGCCTATATGGAACCTAGAATAATCCTACATAAAGTAGTGCACATGAGGAACCCAGAATAATTCCTAGAAGAAATAATGCGTATGATGAACCTAGAATAATTCCTAGGTAAAATAGTGCAATTGAGGAACCTAGAATAATTCCTAGATGAAATAATGCCTATATGGAACCTAGAATAATTCCTACATAAAGTAGTGCACATGATGAACCTATAATAATTCCTAGATAAAATAATGCACATGAGGAACCTAGAATAAATTCTAGATGAAAAAATGCCTATATGGAACCTAGAATAATTCCTACATGAAGTAGTGCACATGAGGAACCTAAAATAATTCATACATGAAGTAGTGCAATGAGGGACCTAGAATAATTCATACATGAAGTAGTGCAATGAGGAACCTGGAATAATTCATGCATGAAGTAGTGCACATGATGAACCTGGATTAATTCCTAGATGAAATAATGCCTATGAGGAAACTAGAATAATTCCTAGACGAAATAATGCCTATATGGAACCTAGAATAATTCCTACATGAAGTATTGCACATGAGGAACCTAGAATATTTCGTAGATTAAATAATGCACATGAGGAACCTAGAATAATTCCTAGATGAAATAATGCGTATGAGTAACCTCGAATAATTCCTAGATGAAACATTACATATGAGGAACCTAGAATAATTCCTAGATGAAATAATGCCTATATGGAACCTAGAATAATTCCTAGATGAAATAATGCACATAAGGAACCTAGAATAATTCCTAGATGAAATAATGCCTATATGCAACCTAGAATAATGCCTACATAAAGTAGTGCACATGAGGAACCCAGAATAATTCCTAGATGATTTAATGCCTATATGGAATCTAGAATAATTGCTAGACAAAAAAATACGTATTAGGAACCTAGAATAAGTCCTACATGAAATAATGCACATGAGGAACCTAGAATAATTCCTACATAAAGTAGTGCACATGAGGAACCTAGAATAATTTCTTGATGAAATAATGCACATGAGGAACCTATAATAATTCCTAGATGAAAAAATGCCTATATGGAACCTACAATAATTCCTAGATAAAATAGTGCACATGAGGAACCTAGAATAATTCCTAGATGAAATAATGCCTATATGGAACCTACAATAATTCCTAGATAAAATAGTGCACATGAGGAACCTAGAATAATTCCTAGATGAAATAATGCACATAAGGAACCTATAATAATTCCTAGATGAAAAAATACCTATATGGAACCTATAATAATGCCTACATAAAGTAGTGCACATGAGGAACCTAGAATAATTCCTAGATGAAATAATGCCTATATGGAACCTAGAATAATTCCTGCATAAACTAGTGCACATGAGCAACCCAGAATAATTCCTAGATGAAATAATGACTATATGGAACCTAGAATAATTCCTACATAAAGTAGTGCACATGATGAACCTATAATAATTCCTAGATAAAATAATGCACATGAGGAACCTAGAATAAATCCTAGATGAAAAAATGCCTATATGGAACCTAGAATAATTCCTACATAAAGTATTGCACATGAGGAACCCAGAATAATTCCTAGATGATTTAATGCCTATATGGAACCTAGAATAATTCTTACATAAATTAGTGCACATGAGGACCCTAGAATAACTCCTACATGAAGTAGTGCACATGAGGAACCTAGATTAATTCCTAGATGAAATAATGCCTATATGGAACCTAGAATAATTGCAAGATGAAAAAATACGTATGAGGAACCTAGAATAACTCGTACATGAAGTAGTGCAAATGAGGAACCTAGAAAAATTCCCAGATGAAATAATGCACATGAGGAACCTAGAATAATTCCTAGATGAAAAAAATGCCTATATGGAACCTAGAATAATTCCTACATAAAGTAGTGCACATGATGAACCTATAATAATTCCTAGATAAAATAATGCACATGAGGAACCTAGAATAAATCCTAGATGAAAAAATGCCTATATGGAACCTAGAATAATTCCTACATAAAGTAGTGCACATGAGGAACCTAGAATTATTCCTACATCAAGTAATACACACGAGGAACCTAGAATAACTCCTACATGAAGTAGTGCAAATGAGGAACCTAGAATAATTCCTAGATGAAATAATGCACATGAGGAACCTAGAATAATTCCAAGATGAAAAAATGCCTATATGGAACCTAGAATAATTCCTGCATAAACTAGTGCACATGAGCAACCCAGAATAATTCCTAGATGAAATAATGACTATATGGAACCTAGAATAATTCCTACATAAAGTAGTGCTCATGATGAACCTATAATAATTCCTAGATAAAATAATGCACATGAGGAACCTAGAATAAATCCTAGATGAAAAAATGCCTATATGGAACCTAGAATAATTCCTACATAAAGTAGTGCACATGAGGAACCTAGAATTATTCCTACATCAAGTAATACACACGAGGAACCTAGAATAACTCCTACATGAAGTAGTGCAAATGAGGAACCTAGAATAATTCCTAGATGAAATAATGCACATGAGGAACCTAGAATAATTCCAAGATGAAAAAATGCCTATATGAAACCTAGAATAATTCCTACATAAAGTGGTGCACATGATGAACCTAGAATTCCTAGATGAAATAATGCGTATGAGGAACCTAGAATAATTCCTAGATAAAATAGTGCACATGAGGAACCTAGAATAAATTCTAGATGAAAAAATGCCTATATGGAACCTAGAATAATTCCTACATGAAGTAGTGCACATGAGGAACCTAAAATAATTCAAACATGAAGTAGTGCAATGAGGAACCTAGAATAATTCATACATGAAGTAGTGCAATGAGGAACCTGGAATAATTCATGCATGAAGTAGTGCACATGATGAACCTGGATTAATTCCTAGATGAAATAATGCCTATGAGGAAACTAGAATAATTCCTAGACGAAATAATGCCTATATGGAACCTAGAATAATTCCTACATGAAGTATTGCACATGAGGAACCTAGAATATTTCGTAGATTAAATAATGCACATGAGGAACCTAGAATAATTCCTAGATGTAATAATGCGTATGAGTAACCTCGAATAATTCCTAGATGAAACATTACATATGAGGAACCTAGAATAATTCCTAGATGAAATAATGCCTATATGGAACCTAGAATAATTCCTAGATGAAATAATGCACATAAGGAACCTAGAATAATTCCTAGATGAAATAATGCCTATATGCAACCTAGAATAATGCCTACATAAAGTAGTGCACATGAGGAACCCAGAATAATTCCTAGATGATTTAATGCCTATATGGAATCTAGAATAATTGCTAGACAAAAAAATACGTATTAGGAACCTAGAATAAGTCCTACATAAAGTAGTGCACATGATGAACCTATAATAATTCCTAGATAAAATAATGCACATGAGGACCTAGAATAAATCCTAGATGAAAAAATGCCTATATGGAACATAGAATAATTCCTACATAAAGTAGTGCACATGAGGAACCTAGAATTATTCCTACATCAAGTAATACACACGAGGAACCTAGAATAACTCCTACATGAAGTAGTGCAAATGAGGAACCTAGAATAATTCCTAGATGAAATAATGCACATGAGGAACCTAGAATAATTCCAAGATGAAAAAATGCCTATATGGAACCTAGAATAATTCCTACATAAAGTAGTGCACATGATGAACCTAGAATTCCTAGATGAAATAATGCGTATGAGGAACCTAGAATAATTCCTAGATAAAATAGTGCACATGAGGAACCTAGAATAATTCCTAGATGAAATAATGCCTATATGGAACCTAGAATAATTCCTGCATAAACTAGTGCACATAAGCAACACAGAATAATTCCTAGATGAAATAATGACTATATGGAACCTAGAATAATTCCTACATAAAGTAGTGCACATGATGAACCTATAATAATTCCTAGATAAAATAATGCACATGAGGAACCTAGAATAAATCCTAGATGAAAAAATGCCTATATGGAACCTAGAATAATTCCTACATAAAGTAGTGCACATGAGGAACCTAGAATTATTCCTACATCAAGTAATACACACGAGGAACCTAGAATAACTCCTACATGAAGTAGTGCACATGAGGAACCTAGAATAATTCCAAGATGAAATAATGACTATATGGAACCTAGAATAATTCCTAGATAAAATAATGCACATGAGGAACCTAGAATAATTCCTTGATGAAATAATGACTATATGGAACCTAGAATAATTACCTACATAAAGTAGTGCACATGATGAACCTATAATAATTCCTAGATAAAATAATGCACATGAGGAACCTAGAATAAATTCTAGATGAAAAAATGCCTATATGGAACCTAGAATAATTCCTACATGAAGTAGTGCACATGAGGAACCTAAAATAATTGATACATGAAGTAGTGCAATGAGGAACCTAGAATAATTCATACATGAAGTAGTGCAATGAGGAACCTGGAATAATTCATGCATGAAGTAGTGCACATGATGAACCAGGATTAATTCCTAGATGAAATAATGCCTATGAGGAAACTAGAATAATTCCTAGACGAAATAATGCCTATATGGAACCTAGAATAATTCCTACATGAAGTATTGCACATGAGGAACCTAGAATATTTCGTAGATTAAATAATGCACATGAGGAACCTAGAATAATTCCTAGATGAAATAATGCGTATGAGTAACCTCGAATAATTCCTAGATGAAACATTACATATGAGGAACCTAGAATAATTCCTAGATGAAATAATGCCTATATGGAACCTAGAATAATTCCTAGATGAAATAATGCACATAAGGAACCTGGAATAATTCCTAGATGAAATAATGCCTATATGGAACCTAGAATAATTGCAAGATGAAAAAATACGTATGAGGAACCTAGAATAACTCCTACATAAAGTAGTGCAAATAAGGAACCTAGAATAATTCCTAGATGAAATAATGCACATGAGGAACCTAGAATAATTCCAAGATGAAAAAATGCCTATATGGAACCTAGAATAATTCCTAGATGAAATAATGCACATAAGGAACCTAGAATAATTCCTAGATGAAATAATGCCTATATGGAACCTAGAATAATTCCTAGATGAAATAATGCACATGAGGAACCTAGAATAATTCCTAGATGAAATAATGCCTATATGGAACCTAGAATAATTCCTACATAAAGTAGTTCACATGAGGAACCTAGAATAATTTCTTGATGAAATAATGCACATGAGGAACCTATAATAATTCCTAGATGAAAAATTGCCTATATGGAACCTACAATAATGCCTAGATAAAATAGTGCACATGAGGAACCTAGAATAATTCCTAGATGAAATAATGCCTATATGGAACCTACAGTAATTACAACATGAAGTAGTGCACATGAGGATCCAAAAATAATTCATACATGAAGTAGTGCAATGAGGAACCTAGAATAATTCATACATGAAGTAGTGCAATGAGGAACCTGGAATAATTCATGCATGAAGTAGTGCACATGATGAACCTGGATTAATTCCTAGATGAAATAATGCGTATGAGGAAACTAGAATAATTCCTAGACGAAATAATGCCTATATGGAACCTAGAATAATTCCTACATGAAGTATTGCACATGAGGAACCTAGAATATTTCGTAGATTAAATAATGCACATGAGGAACCTAGAATAATTCCTAGATGAAATAATGCGTATGAGTAACCTCGAATAATTCCTAGATGAAACATTACATATGAGGAACCTAGAATAATTCCTAGATGAAATAATGCCTATATGGAACCTAGAATAATTCCTAGATGAAATAATGCACATAAGGAACCTAGAATAATTCCTAGATGAAATAATGCCTATATGCAACCTAGAATAATGCCTACATAAAGTAGTGCACATGAGGAACCCAGAATAATTCCTAGATGATTTAATGCCTATATGGAATCTAGAATAATTGCTAGACAAAAAAATACGTATTAGGAACCTAGAATAAGTCCTACATGAAATAATGCACATGAGGAACCTAGAATAATTCCTACATAAAGTAGTGCACATGAGGAACCTAGAATAATTTCTTGATGAAATAATGCACATGAGGAACCTATAATAATTCCTAGATGAAAAAATGCCTATATGGAACCTACAATAATTCCTAGATAAAATAGTGCACATGAGGAACCTAGAATAATTCCTAGATGAAATAATGCCTATATGGAACCTACAATAATTCCTAGATAAAATAGTGCACATGAGGAACCTAGAATAATTCCTAGATGAAATAATGCACATAAGGAACCTATAATAATTCCTAGATGAAATAATACCTATATGGAAACTATAATAATGCCTACATAAAGTAGTGCACATGAGGAACCTAGAATAATTCCTTGATGAAATAATGCGTATGAGGAACCTAGAATAAATGCTAGACGAAATTATGCTTATATGGAACCTAGAATAATTCCTACATGAAGTAGTGAACATGAGGAACCTAAAATAATTCATTACATGAAGTAGTGCAATGAGGAACCTAGAATAATTCATACATGAAGTAGTGCAATGAGGAAACTAGAATAATTCCTAGACGAAATAATGCCTATATGGAACCTAGAATAATTCCTACAT
>JACCIA010000190.1:0-22321 GCA_018906985.1 Apocrypta bakeri | reverse complement strand
AGTTAGACTGCTTCTAACCAGTTCTGGACTGTACCAATCATGTATGCAGTTAAAATGGTCAGATGTAACAATACTACGTTTAACGGTTTCACATGATTATCAGATCCTGTATTGCTCATTTGCTAGTTTAAGTGTTTTATCTGATAATTCACCGTCCATTACCACCAAGGAAATTGTTCCAGAACCAGTTGTGTACTGTTCCAATGCTGTATGCAGTTAAAATAGTTTGATGTAACGATACTAGGTTTAATAGTTCAAGATGATTATCAGAACCTGTATTGCTCGTACTTTGTTTTATTGATTTCTAACCATGAGTTCGCCTTGCAATATGAACAGTTAGACTGCTTCTAACCAGTTCTGGACTGTACCAATCATGTATGCAGTTAAAATGGTCAGATGTAACAATACTACGTTTAACGGTTTCACATGATTATCAGATCCTGTATTGCTCATTTTCTAGTTTAAGTGTTTTATCTGGTATTTCACCGTCCATTACTACTAAGGAAATTGTTCCTGAACCAGTTGTATACTGTTCCAATGCTGTATGCAGTTAAAATGGTTAGATGTGACGATACTAGGTTTAACAGTTTAAGATGCTTATCAGAACCTGTATTGCTCGTACTTTGTTTTATTGATTTCTAACCATGAGTTCGCCTTGCAATATGAACAGTTAGACTGCTTCTAACCAGTTCTGGACTGTACCAATCATGTATGCAGTTAAAATGGATCAGGATGTAACAATACTACGTTTAACGGTTTCACATGATTATCAGATCCTGCATTGCTCATTTTCTAGTTTAAGTGTTTTATCTGGTATTTCACCGTCCATTACTACTAAGGAAATTATTCCTGAACCAGTTGTATACTGTTCCAATGCTGTATGCAGTTAAAATGGTTAGATGTGACGATACTAGGTTTAACAGTTTAAGATGCTTATCAGAACCTGTATTACTCGTACTTTGTTTTATTGATTTCTAACCATGAGTTCGCCTTGCAATATGAACAGTTAGACTGCTTCTAACCGGTGCTAGGACTGTACCAGTCATGTATCCGTTAAAATTATCAGATGTAACAATACTACGTTTAACGGTTTCACAAGCGTATCAGATGCTGTATTGCTCATTTTCTAGTTTAAGTGTTTTATCTGATAATTCACCGTCCATTACCACCAAGGAAAATTGTTCCAGAACCAGTTGTGTACTGTTCCAATGCTGTATGCAGTTAAAATGCTTAGATGTAACGATTCTAGGTTTAACCGTTTAAGATGCTTATCAGAACCTGTATTGCTCGTACTTTGTTTTTTGATTTCTAACCATGAGTTCGCCTTGCAATATGAACAGTTAGACTGCTTCTAACCAGTTCTGGACTGTACCAGTCATGTATCCTTTAAAATTGTAAGATGTAACAATACTACGTTTAACGGTTTCAAATGCGTATCAGATCCTGCATTGCTCATTTTCTAGTTTAAGTGTTTTATCTGGTATTTCACCGTCCATTACAAGCAACAAAATTGTTCCTGAATCAGTTGTATACTGTTCCAATGCTGTATGCAGTTAAAATGGTTAGATGTAACGATTCTAGGTTTACCAGTTTAAGATGCTTATCAGAACCTGTATTGCTCGTACTTTGTTTTATTGATTTCTAACAATGATTTCGCCATGCAATATGAACAGTTAGACTGCTTCTAACCAGTTCTGGACTGTACCAGTCATGTATGCACTTAAAATGGTCAGATGTAACAATACTACGTTTAACGCTTTCACATCATTGTCAGATTCTGTATTGCTCATTTTCTAGTTTAAGTGTTTTATCTGGTAATTCACCGTCCATTACCACCAAGTAAATTGTTCCTGGACCAGTTGTGTACTGTTCCAATGCTGTATGCAGTTAAAATGGTTAGATGTGACGATACTAGGTTTAACTGTTTAAGATGCTTATCAGAACCTGTATTGCTCGGACTTTGTTTTATTGATTTCTAACCATGAGTTCGCCTTGCAATATGATCAATTTGAATGTACTGAACCAGTTCTGGACTGTACCAGTCATGCATCCGTTAAAATTGTCAGATGGAACAATACTACGTTTAACGTTTTCACATGCGTATCAGATGCTGTATTGCTCATTTTCTAGTTTAAGTGTTTTATCTGGTATTTCACCGTCCGTTACCACTAAGAAAATTGTTCCTGAACCAGTTGTGTACTGTTCCAATGCTGTATGCAGTTAAAATGGTTAGATGTAACGATTCTAGGTTTACCAGTTTAAGATGCTTATCAGAACCTGTATTGCTCGTACTTTGTTTTATTGATTTCTAACCATGAGTTCGCCTTGCAATATGAATCAATTTGAATGTTCTAAACCAGTTCTGGACTGTACCTAGTCATGTATGCAGTTAAAATGGTCAGATGTAACAATACTACGTTTAACGGTTTCACATGCGTATCAGATCTGTATTGCTCATTTTCTAGTTTAAGTGTTTTATCTGGTATTTCACCGTCCATTACCACTAAGGAAATTGTTCCTGAACCAGTTGTGTACTGTTCCAATGCTGTATGCAGTTAAAATGGTTAGATGTAACGATACTAGGTTTAACAGTTTAAGATGCTTATCAGAACCTGTATTGCTCGTACTTTGTTTTATTGATTTCTACCCATGATTTCGCCTTGCAATATGAACAGTTAGACTGCTTCTAACCAGTTCTGGACTGTACCAATCATGTATGCCGTTCAAATGGTCAGATGTAACAATACTACGTTTAACGGTTTCACATGATTATCAGATCTGTATTGCTCATTTTCTAGTTTAAGTGTTTTATCTGGTATTTCACCGTCCATTACCACTAAGGAAATTGTTCCTGAACCAGTTGTGTACTGTTCCAATGCTGTATGCAGTTAAAATGGTTAGATGTGACGATACTAGGTTTAACAGTTTAAGATGCTTATCAGAACCTGTATTGCTCGTACTTTGTTTTATTGATTTCTAACCATGAGTTCGCCTTGCAATATGAACAGTTAGACTGCTTCTAACCAGTTCTGGACTGTACCAGTCATGTATGCCGTTAAAATGGTCAGATGTAACAATACTACGTTTAACGGTTTCACATGATTATCAGATCTGTATTGCTCATTTTCTAGTTTAAGTGTTTTATCTGATAATTCACCGTCCATTACCACCAAGGAAATTGTTCCTGAACCAGTTGTGTACTGTTCCAATGCTGTATGCAGTTAAAATGGTTAGATGTAACGATACTAGGTTTAACAGTTTAAGATGCTTATCAGAACCTGTATTGCTCGTACTTTGTTTTATTGATTTCTAACCATGAGTTCGCCTTGCAATATGAACAGTTAGACTGCTTCTAACCAGTTCTGGACTGTACCAATCATGTATGCAGTTAAAATGGTCAGATGTAACAATACTACGTTTAACGGTTTCACATGATTATCAGATCCTGTATTGCTCATTTTCTAGTTTAAGTGTTTTATCTGATAATTCACCGTCCATTACCACCAAGGAAATTGTTCCTGAACCAGTTGTGTACTGTTCCAATGCTGTATGCAGTTAAAATGGTTAGATGTGACGATACTAGGTTTAACAGTTTAAGATGCTTATCAGAACCTGTATTGCTCGTACTTTGTTTTATTGATTTCTAACCATGAGTTCGCCTTGCAATATGAACAGTTAGACTGCTTCTAACCAGTTCTGGACTGTACCAATCATGTATGCAGTTAAAATGGTCAGATGTAACAATACTACGTTTAACGGTTTCACATGATTATCAGATCCTGTATTGCTCATTTTCTAGTTTAAGTGTTTTATCTGGTATTTCACCGTCCATTACCACTAAGGAAATTAGTTCCTGAACCAGTTGTGTACTGTTCCAATGCTGTATGCAGTTAAAATGGTTAGATGTGACGATACTAGGTTTAACAGTTTAAGATGCTTATCAGAACCTGTATTACTCGTACTTTGTTTTATTGATTTCTAACCATGAGTTCGCCTTGCAATATGAACAGTTAGACTGCTTCTAACCAGTTCTAGGACTGTACCAGTCATGTATGCCGTTAAAATGGTCAGATGTAACAATACTACGTTTAACGGTTTCACAATGCGTATCAGATGCTGTATTGCTCATTTTCTAGTTTAAGTGTTTTATCTGATAATTCACCGTCCATTACCACCAAGGAAATGTTCCAGAACCAGTTGTGTACTGTTCCAATGCGGTATGCAGTTAAAATGCTTAGATGTAACGATTCTAGGTTTAACCGTTTAAGATGCTTATCAGAACCTGTATTGCTCGTACTTTGTTTTTTTGATTTCTAACTATGAGTTCGCCGTGCAATATGAACAATTTGAATGCTCTAAACCAGTGCTGGTCTGAACCAGTCATGTATCCTTTAAAATTATCATATGTAACAATACTACGTTTAACGGTTTCAAATGCGTATCAGATCCTGCATTGCTCATTTTCTAGTTTAAGTGTTTTATCTGGTATTTCACCGTCCATTACAAGCAACAAAATTGTTCCTGAATCAGTTGTGTACTGTTCCAATACTGTATGCAGTTAAAATGGTTAGATGTAACGATTCTAGGCTTACCAGTTTAAGATGCTTATCAGAACCTGTATTGCTCGTACTTTGTTTTATTGATTTCTAACAATGATTTCGCCTTGCAATATGAACAGTTAGACTGCTTCTAACCAGTTCTGGACTGTACCAGTCATGTATGCACTTAAAATGGTCAGATGTAACAATACTACGTTTAACGCTTTCACATCATTGTCAGATTCTGTATTGCTCATTTTCTAGTTTAAGTGTTTTATCTGATAATTCACCGTCCATTACCACCAAGGAAATTGTTCCAGAACCAGTTGTGTACTGTTCCAATGCTGTATGCAGTTAAAATAGTTTGATGTAACGATACTAGGTTTAATAGTTCAAGATGATTATCAGAACCTGTATTGCTCGTACTTTGTTTTATTGATTTCTAACCATGAGTTCGCCTTGCAATATGAACAATTTAGAATGCTTCTAACCAGTTCTGGACTGTACCAGTCATGTATGCCGTTAAAATGGTCAGATGTAACAATACTACGTTTAACGGTTTCACATGCGTATCAGATCCTGTATTGCTCATTTTCTAGTTTAAGTGTTTTATCTGGTATTTCACCGTCCATTACCACTAAGGAAATTGTTCCTGAACCAGTTGTGTACTGTTCCAATGCTGTATGCAGTTAAAATGGTTAGATGTAACGATTCTAGGTTTACCAGTTTAAGATGCTTATCAGAACCTGTATTGCTCGTACTTTGTTTTATTGATTTCTAACCATGAGTTCGCCTTGCAATATGAACAGTTAGACTGCTTCTAACCAGTTCTGGACTGTACCAGTCATGTATGCAGTTAAAATGGTCAGATGTAACAATACTACGTTTAACGGTTTCACATGCGTATCAGATCCTGTATTGCTCATTTTCTAGTTTAAGTGTTTTATCTGATAATTCACCGTCCATTACCACCAAGGAAATTGTTCCTGAACCAGTTGTGTACTGTTCCAATGCTGTATGCAGTTAAAATGGTTAGATGTAACGATACTAGGTTTAACAGTTTAAGATGCTTATCAGAACCTGTATTGCTCGTACTTTGTTTTATTGATTTCTAACCATGAGTTTCGCCTTGCAATATGAACAGTTAGACTGCTTCTAACCAGTTCTGGACTGTACCAATCATGTATGCAGTTAAAATGGTCAGATGTAACAATACTACGTTTAACGGTTTCACATGCTTATCAGATCCTGTATTGCTCATTTTCTAGTTTAAGTGTTTTATCTGGTATTTCACCGTCCATTACCACTAAGGAAATTGTTCCTGAACCAGTTGTATACTGTTCCAATGCTGTATGCAGTTAAAATGGTTAGATGTAACGATTACTAGGTTTACCAGTTTAAGATGCTTATCAGAACCTGTATTGCTCGTACTTTGTTTTATTGATTTCTAACCATGAGTTCGCCTTGCAATATGAACAGTTAGACTGCTTCTAACCAGTTCTGGACTGTACCAATCATGTATGCCGTTAAAATGGTCAGATGTAACAATACTACGTTTAACGGTTTCACATGCTTATCAGATCCTGTATTGCTCATTTTCTAGTTTAAGTGTTTTATCTGGTATTTCACCGTCCATTACCACCTAAGGAAATTGTTCCTGAACCAGTTGTGTACTGTTCCAATGCTGTATGCAGTTAAAATGGTTAGATGTGACGATACTAGGTTTAACAGTTTAAGATGCTTATCAGAACCTGTATTGCTCGTACTTTGTTTTATTGATTTCTAACCATGAGTTCGCCTTGCAATATGAACAGTTAGACTGCTTCTAACCAGTTCTGGACTGTACCAATCATGTATGCAGTTAAAATGGTCAGATGTAACAATACTACGTTTAACGGTTTCACATGCGTATCAGATGCTGTATTGCTCATTTTCTAGTTTAAGTGTTTTATCTGGTATTTCACCGTCCATTACCACTAAGGAAATTGTTCATGAACCAGTTGTGTACTGTTCCAATGCTGTATGCAGTTAAAATGGTTAGATGTAACGATTCTAGGTTTACCAGTTTAAGATGCTTATCAGAACCTGTATTGCTCGTACTTTGTTTTATTGATTTCTAACCATGAGTTCGCCTTGCAATATGAACAGTTAGACTGCTTCTAACCAGTTCTGGACTGTACCAGTCATGTATGCACTTAAAATGGTCAGATGTAACAATACTACGTTTAACGGTTTCACATGCGTATCAGATCCTGTATTGCTCATTTTCTAGTTTAAGTGTTTTATCTGGTATTTCACCGTCCATTACCACCAAGGAAATTGTTCCTGAACCAGTTGTGTACTGTTCCAATGCTGTATGCAGTTAAAATGGTTAGATGTAACGATACTAGGTTTAACAGTTTAAGATGCTTATCAGAACCTGTATTGCTCGTACTTTGTTTTATTGATTTCTAACCATGAGTTCGCCTTGCAATATGAACAGTTAGACTGCTTCTAACCAGTTCTGGACTGTACCAATCATGTATGCCGTTAAAATGGTCAGATGTAACAATACTACGTTTAACGGTTTCACATGCGTATCAGATCCTGTATTGCTCATTTTCTAGTTTAAGTGTTTTATCTGGTATTTCACCGTCCATTACCACTAAGGAAATTGTTCCTGAACCAGTTGTGTACTGTTCCAATGCTGTATGCAGTTAAAATGGTTAGATGTGAACGATACTAGGTTTAACAGTTTAAGATGCTTATCAGAACCTGTATTGCTCGTACTTTGTTTTATTGATTTCTAACCATGAGTTCGCCTTGCAATATGAACAGTTAGACTGCTTCTAACCAGTTCTGGACTGTACCAGTCATGTATGCCGTTAAAATGGTCAGATGTAACAATACTACGTTTAACGGTTTCACATGCTTATCAGATCCTGTATTGCTCATTTTCTAGTTTAAGTGTTTTATCTGATAATTTCACCGTCCATTACCACCAAGGAAATTGTTCCTGAACCAGTTGTGTACTGTTCCAATGCTGTATGCAGTTAAAATGGTTAGATGTGACGATACTAGGTTTAACAGTTTAAGATGCTTATCAGAACCTGTATTGCTCGTACTTTGTTTTATTGATTTCTAACCATGAGTTCGCCTTGCAATATGAACAGTTAGACTGCTTCTAACCAGTTCTGGACTGTACCAGTCATGTATGCAGTTAAAATGGTCAGATGTAACAATACTACGTTTAACGGTTTCACATGCGTATCAGATCCTGTATTGCTCATTTTCTAGTTTAAGTGTTTTATCTGGTATTTCACCGTCCATTACCACTAAGGAAATTGTTCCTGAACCAGTTGTGTACTGTTCCAATGCTGTATGCAGTTAAAATGGTTAGATGTGAACGATACTAGGTTTAACAGTTTAAGATGCTTATCAGAACCTGTATTGCTCGTACTTTGTTTTATTGATTTCTAACCATGAGTTCGCCTTGCAATATGAACAGTTAGACTGCTTCTAACCAGTTCTGGACTGTACCAGTCATGTATGCCGTTAAAATGGTCAGATGTAACAATACTACGTTTAACGGTTTCACATGCGTATCAGATCCTGTATTGCTCATTTTCTAGTTTAAGTGTTTTATCTGATATTTCACCGTCCATTACCACCAAGGAAATTGTTCCTGAACCAGTTGTGTACTGTTCCAATGCTGTATGCAGTTAAAATGGTTAGATGTAACGATACTAGGTTTAACAGTTTAAGATGCTTATCAGAACCTGTATTGCTCGTACTTTGTTTTATTGATTTCTAACCATGAGTTCGCCTTGCAATATGAACAGTTAGACTGCTTCTAACCAGTTCTGGACTGTACCAGTCATGTATGCCTTTAAAATTGTCAGATGTAACAATACTACGTTTAACGGTTTCACATGCGTATCAGATCCTGTATTGCTCATTTTCTAGTTTAAGTGTTTTATCTGGTATTTCACCGTCCATTACCACCAAGGAAATTGTTCCTGAACCAGTTGTGTACTGTTCCAATGCTGTATGCAGTTAAAATGGTTAGATGTAACGATTCTAGGTTTACCAGTTTAAGATGCTTATCAGAACCTGTATTGCTCGTACTTTGTTTTATTGATTTCTAACCATGAGTTCGCCTTGCAATATGAACAGTTAGACTGCTTCTAACCAGTTCTGGACTGTACCAGTCATGTATGCACTTAAAATGGTCAGATGTAACAATACTACGTTTAACGGTTTCACATGATTATCAGATGCTGTATTGCTCATTTTCTAGTTTAAGTGTTTTATCTGGTATTTCACCGTCCATTACCACCAAGGAAATTGTTCCTGAACCAGTTGTGTACTGTTCCAATGCTGTATGCAGTTAAAATGGTTAGATGTAACGATACTAGGTTTAACAGTTTAAGATGCTTATCAGAACCTGTATTGCTCGTACTTTGTTTTATTGATTTCTAACCATGAGTTCGCCTTGCAATATGAACAGTTAGACTGCTTCTAACCAGTTCTGGACTGTACCAGTCATGTATGCAGTTAAAATGGTCAGATGTAACAATACTACGTTTAACGGTTTCACATGCTTATCAGATCCTGTATTGCTCATTTTCTAGTTTAAGTGTTTTATCTGGTAATTTCACCGTCCATTACCACCAAGGAAATTGTTCCTGAACCAGTTGTGTACTGTTCCAATGCTGTATGCAGTTAAAATGGTTAGATGTAACGATTACTAGGTTTAACAGTTTAAGATGCTTATCAGAACCTGTATTGCTCGTACTTTGTTTTATTGATTTCTAACCATGAGTTCGCCTTGCAATATGAACAGTTAGACTGCTTCTAACCAGTTCTGGACTGTACCAATCATGTATGCAGTTCAAATGGTCAGATGTAACAATACTACGTTTAACGGTTTCACATGATTATCAGATCCTGTATTGCTCATTTTCTAGTTTAAGTGTTTTATCTGGTATTTCACCGTCCATTACTACTAAGGAAATTGTTCCTGAACCAGTTGTATACTGTTCCAATGCTGTATGCAGTTAAAATGGTTAGATGTGACGATACTAGGTTTAACAGTTTAAGATGCTTATCAGAACCTGTATTGCTCGTACTTTGTTTTATTGATTTCTAACCATGAGTTCGCCTTGCAATATGAACAGTTAGACTGCTTCTAACCAGTTCTGGACTGTACCAATCATGTATGCAGTTAAAATGGTCAGATGTAACAATACTACGTTTAACGGTTTCACATGCGTATCAGATGCCTGTATTGCTCATTTTCTAGTTTAAGTGTTTTATCTGGTATTTCACCGTCCATTACCACCAAGGAAATTGTTCCTGAACCAGTTGTGTACTGTTCCAATGCTGTATGCAGTTAAAATGGTTAGATGTAACGATACTAGGTTTAACAGTTTAAGATGCTTATCAGAACCTGTATTGCTCGTACTTTGTTTTATTGATTTCTAACCATGAGTTCGCCTTGCAATATGAACAGTTAGACTGCTTCTAACCAGTTCTGGACTGTACCAGTCATGTATGCCGTTAAAATGGTCAGATGTAACAATACTACGTTTAACGGTTTCACATGCGTATCAGATCCTGTATTGCTCATTTTCTAGTTTAAGTGTTTTATCTGGTATTTCACCGTCCATTACCACCAAGGAAATTGTTCCTGAACCAGTTGTGTACTGTTCCAATGCTGTATGCAGTTAAAATGGTTAGATGTAACGATACTAGGTTTAACAGTTTAAGATGCTTATCAGAACCTGTATTGCTCGTACTTTGTTTTATTGATTTCTAACCATGAGTTCGCCTTGCAATATGAACAGTTAGACTGCTTCTAACCAGTTCTGGACTGTACCAGTCATGTATGCCGTTAAAATGGTCAGATGTAACAATACTACGTTTAACGGTTTCACATGCGTATCAGATCCTGTATTGCTCATTTTCTAGTTTAAGTGTTTTATCTGGTATTTCACCGTCCATTACCACTAAGGAAATTGTTCCTGAACCAGTTGTATACTGTTCCAATGCTGTATGCAGTTAAAATGGTTAGATGTAACGATACTAGGTTTAACAGTTTAAGATGCTTATCAGAACCTGTATTGCTCGTACTTTGTTTTATTGATTTCTAACCATGAGTTCGCCTTGCAATATGAACAGTTAGACTGCTTCTAACCAGTTCTGGACTGTACCAGTCATGTATGCACTTAAAATGGTCAGATGTAACAATACTACGTTTAACGGTTTCACATGCTTATCAGATTCTGTATTGCTCATTTTCTAGTTTAAGTGTTTTATCTGATAATTCACCGTCCATTACCACCAAGGAAATTGTTCCTGAACCAGTTGTGTACTGTTCCAATGCTGTATGCAGTTAAAATGGTTAGATGTAACGATACTAGGTTTAACAGTTTAAGATGCTTATCAGAACCTGTATTGCTCGTACTTTGTTTTATTGATTTCTAACCATGAGTTCGCCTTGCAATATGAACAGTTAGACTGCTTCTAACCAGTTCTGGACTGTACCAGTCATGTATGCAGTTAAAATGGTCAGATGTAACAATACTACGTTTAACGGTTTCACATGCGTATCAGATCCTGTATTGCTCATTTTCTAGTTTAAGTGTTTTATCTGGTATTTCACCGTCCATTACCACTAAGGAAATTGTTCCTGAACCAGTTGTGTACTGTTCCAATGCTGTATGCAGTTAAAATGGTTAGATGTAACGATTACTAGGTTTACCAGTTTAAGATGCTTATCAGAACCTGTATTGCTCGTACTTTGTTTTATTGATTTCTAACCATGAGTTCGCCTTGCAATATGAACAGTTAGACTGCTTCTAACCAGTTCTGGACTGTACCAGTCATGTATGCCGTTAAAATGGTCAGATGTAACAATACTACGTTTAACGGTTTCACATGCTTATCAGATCCTGTATTGCTCATTTTCTAGTTTAAGTGTTTTATCTGGTATTTCACCGTCCATTACCACCAAGGAAATTGTTCCTGAACCAGTTGTGTACTGTTCCAATGCTGTATGCAGTTAAAATGGTTAGATGTGACGATACTAGGTTTAACAGTTTAAGATGCTTATCAGAACCTGTATTGCTCGTACTTTGTTTTATTGATTTCTAACCATGAGTTCGCCTTGCAATATGATACAGTTAGAATGCTTCTAACCAGTTCTGGACTGTACCAGTCATGTATGCAGTTAAAATGGTCAGATGTAACAATACTACGTTTAACGGTTTCACATGCGTATCAGATCCTGTATTGCTCATTTTCTAGTTTAAGTGTTTTATCTGATAATTCACCGTCCATTACCACCAAGGAAATTGTTCCTGAACCAGTTGTGTACTGTTCCAATGCTGTATGCAGTTAAAATGGTTAGATGTAACGATACTAGGTTTAACAGTTTAAGATGCTTATCAGAACCTGTATTGCTCGTACTTTGTTTTATTGATTTCTAACCATGATTTCGCCTTGCAATATGAACAGTTAGACTGCTTCTAACCAGTTCTGGACTGTACCAGTCATGTATGCACTTAAAATGGTCAGATGTAACAATACTACGTTTAACGGTTTCACATGCGTATCAGATCCTGTATTGCTCATTTTCTAGTTTAAGTGTTTTATCTGGTATTTCACCGTCCATTACCACCAAGGAAATTGTTCCTGAACCAGTTGTGTACTGTTCCAATGCTGTATGCAGTTAAAATGGTTAGATGTAACGATACTAGGTTTAACAGTTTAAGATGATTATCAGAACCTGTATTGCTCGTACTTTGTTTTAATGATTTCTAACCATGACTTCGCCTTGCGACATGAACAGTTAGACTGCTTCTAACCAGTTCTGGACTTTACTAATCATGTATGCAGTTAAAATGGTCAGATGTAATAATACTACGTTTAACGGTTTCACATGATTATCAGATCCTGCATTGCTCATTTTCTAGTTTAAGTGTTTTATCTGGTATTTCACCGTCTATTACCACTAAGGAAATCGTTCCTGAACCAGTTGTGTACTGTTCCAATGCTGTATGCAGTTAAAATGGTCAGTTGTAACAATACTACGTTTAACGGTTTCACATGATTATCAGATGCTGTATTGCTCATTTTCTAGTTTAAGTGTTTTATCTGGTATTTCACCGTCCATTACAAGCAACGAAATTGTTCCTGAATCAGTTGTATACTGTTCCAATGCTGTATGCAGTTAAAATGGTTAGATATAACGATTCTAGGTTTACCAGTTTAAGATGCTTATCAGAACCTGTATTACTCGTACATTGTTTTATTGATTTCTAACCATGAGTTTGCCTTGCAATATGAACAGTTAGACTGCTTCTAACCAGTTCTGGACTGTACCAATCATGTATGCAGTTAAAATGGTCAGATGTAACAATACTACGTTTAACGGTTTCACATGATTATCAGATCCTGTATTGCTCATTTGCTAGTTTAAGTGTTTTATCTGATAATTCACCGTCCATTACCACCAAGGAAATTGTTCCAGAACCAGTTGTGTACTGTTCCAATGCTGTATGCAGTTAAAATAGTTTGATGTAACGATACTAGGTTTAATAGTTTAAGATGATTATCAGAACCTGTATTGCTCGTACTTTGTTTTAATGATTTCTAACCATGACTTCGCCTTGCAACATGAACAGTTAGACTGCTTCTAACTAGTTCTGGACTGTACCAATCATGTATGCAGTTAAAATGGACAGGTGTAACAATACTACGTTTAACGGTTTCACATGATTATCAGATCCTGCATTGCTCATTTTCTAGTTTAAGTGTTTTATCTGGTATTTCACCGTCCATTACTACTAAGGAAATTATTCCTGAACCAGTTGTATACTGTTCCAATGCTGTATGCAGTTAAAATGGTTAGATGTGACGATACTAGGTTTAACAGTTTAAGATGCTTATCAGAACCTGTATTACTCGTACTTTGTTTTATTGATTTCTAACCATGAGTTAGCCTTGCAATATGAACAGTTAGACTGCTTCTAACCGGTGCTAGACTGTACCAGTCATGTATGCACTTAATATGGTCAGATGTAACAATACTACGTTTAACGGTTTCACAAGCGTATTAGATGCTGTATTGCTCATTTTCTAGTTTAAGTGTTTTATCTGATAATTCACCGTCCATTACCACCAAGGAAATTGTTCCAGAACCAGTTGTGTACTGTTCCAATGCGGTATGCAGTTAAAATGGTTAGATGTAACGATTCTAGGTTTAACCGTTTAAGATGCTTATCAGAACCTGTATTGCTCGTACTTTGTTTTTTTGATTTCTAACCATGAGTTCGCCTTGTAATATGAACAATTTGAATGTTCTAAACCAGTTCTGGACTGTACCAGTCATGTACGCCGTTCAAATTGTCAGATGTAATAATACTACGTTTAACGGTTTCACAGGCGTATCAGATCCTGTATTGCTCATTTTCTAGTTTAAGTGTTTTATCTGATAATTCACCGTCCATTACCACCAAGGAAATTGTTCCTGAACCAGTTGTGTACTGTTCCAATGCTGTATGCAGTTAAAATGGTTAGATGTAACGATTCTAGGTTTACCAGTTTAAGATGCTTATCAGAACCTGTATTGCTCATACTTTGTTTTATTGATTTCTAACCATGATTTCGCCTTGCAATATTAACAGTTAGACTGCTTCTAACCAGTTCTGGACTGTACCAGTCATGTACGCCGTTCAAATTATCAGATGTAACAATACTACGTTTAACGGTTTCACAGGCGTATCAGATCCTGTATTGCTCATTTTCTAGTTTAAGTGTTTTATCTGGTATTTCACCGTCCATTACCACTAAGAAAATTGTTCCTGAACCAGTTGTGTACTGTTCCAATGCTGTATGCAGTTAAAATGGTTAGATATAACGATTCTAGGTTTACCAGTTTAAGATGCTTATCAGAAACTGTATTGCTCGTACTTTGTTTTATTCATTTCTAACCATGATTTCGCCATGCAATATGAACAGTTAGACTGCTTCTAACCAGTTCTGGACTGTACCAATAATGTATGCCGTTCAAATGGTCAGATGTAACAATACTACGTTTAACGTTTTCACATCCTTATCAGATCCTGTATTGCTCATGTTCTAGTTTAAGTGTTTTATCTGGTATTTCACCGTCTATTACCACTAAGGAAATTGTTCCTGAACCAGTTGTGTACTGTTCCAATGCTGTATGCAGTTAAAATGGTTAGATATAACGATACTAGGTTTACCAGTTTAAGATGCTTATCAGAACCTGTATTACTCGTACATTGTTTTATTGATTTCTAACCATGAGTTTGCCTTGTAATATGAACAGTTAGACTGCTTCTAACCAGTTCTGGACTGTACCAATCATGTATGCAGTTAAAATGGTCAGATGTAACAATACTACGTTTAACGGTTTCACATGATTATCAGATCCTGTATTGCTCATTTGCTAGTTTAAGTGTTTTATCTGATAATTCACCGTCCATTACCACCAAGGAAATTGTTCCAGAACCAGTTGTGTACTGTTCCAATGCTGTATGCAGTTAAAATAGTTTGATGTAACGATACTAGGTTTAATAGTTTCAAGATGATTATCAGAACCTGTATTGCTCGTACTTTGTTTTAATGATTTCTAACCATGACTTCGCCTTGCAACATGAACAGTTAGACTGCTTCTAACTAGTTCTGGACTGTACCAATCATGTATGCAGTTAAAATGGACAGGTGTAACAATACTACGTTTAACGGTTTCACATGATTATCAGATCCTGCATTGCTCATTTTCTAGTTTAAGTGTTTTATCTGGTATTTCACCGTCCATTACTAGTAAGGAAATTATTCCTGAACCAGTTGTATACTGTTCCAATGCTGTATGCAGTTAAAATGGTTAGATGTGACGATACTAGGTTTAACAGTTTAAGATGCTTATCAGAACCTGTATTACTCGTACTTTGTTTTATTGATTTCTAACCATGAGTTCGCCTTGCAATATGAACAGTTAGACTGCTTCTAACTAGTTCTGGACTGTACCAATCATGTATGCAGTTAAAATGGACAGGTGTAACAATACTACGTTTAACGGTTTCACATGATTATCAGATCCTGCATTGCTCATTTTCTAGTTTAAGTGTTTTATCTGGTATTTCACCGTCCATTACTAGTAAGGAAATTATTCCTGAACCAGTTGTATACTGTTCCAATGCTGTATGCAGTTAAAATGGTTAGATGTGACGATACTAGGTTTAACAGTTTAAGATGCTTATCAGAACCGGTATTACTTCGTACTTTGTTTATTGATTTCTAACCATGAGTTCGCCTTGCAATATGAACAGTTAGACTGCTTCTAACCGGTGCTAGGACTGTACCAGTCATGTATCCTTTAAAATAATCATATGTAACAATACTACGTTTAACGGTTTCACAAGCGTATCAGATGCTGTATTGCTCATTTTCTAGTTTAAGTGTTTTATCTGATAATTCACCGTCCATTACCACCAAGGAAAATGTTCCAGAACCAGTTGTGTACTGTTCCAATGCGGTATGCAGTTAAAATGCTTAGATGTAACGATTCTAGGTTTAACCGTTTAAGATGCTTATCAGAACCTGTATTGCTCGTACTTTGTTTTTTTGATTTCTAACTATGAGTTCGCCGTGCAATATGAACAATTTGAATGCTCTAAACCAGTGCTGGTCTGAACCAGTCATGTATCCTTTAAAATTATCATATGTAACAATACTACGTTTAACGGTTTCAAATGCGTATCAGATCCTGCATTGCTCATTTTCTAGTTTAAGTGTTTTATCTGACAATTCACAGTCCATTACCACCAAGGAAATTATTCCTGAACCAGTTGTGAACTGTTCCAATGCTGTATGCAGTTAAAATGGTTAGATGTAACGATCTAGGTTTAACAGTTTAAGATGCTTATCAGAACCTGTATTGCTCGTACTTTGTTTTATTGATTTCTAACCATGAGTTCGCCTTGCAATATGAACAGTTAGACTGCTTCTAACCAGTTCTGGACTGTACCAGTCATGTATGCCGTTAAAATTGTCAGATGTAACAATACTACGTTTAACGGTTTCACATGCTTATCAGATCCTGTATTGCTCATTTTCTAGTTTAAGTGTTTTATCTGGTATTTCACCGTCCATTACCACCAAGGAAATTGTTCCTGAACCAGTTGTGTACTGTTCCAATGCTGTATGCAGTTAAAATGGTTAGATGTAACGATTCTAGGTTTACCAGTTTAAGATGCTTATCAGAACCTGTATTGCTCGTACTTTGTTTTATTGATTTCTAACAATGATTTCGCCTTGCAATATGAACAGTTAGACTGCTTCTAACCAGTTCTGGACTGTACCAGTCATGTATGCACTTAAAATGGTCAGATGTAACAATACTACGTTTAACGCTTTCACATCATTGTCAGATTCTGTATTGCTCATTTTCTAGTTTAAGTGTTTTATCTGGTAATTCACCGTCCATTACCACCAAGTAAATTGTTCCTGGACCAGTTGTGTACTGTTCCAATGCTGTATGCAGTTAAAATGGTTAGATGTGACGATACTAGGTTTAACTGTTTAAGATGCTTATCAGAACCTGTATTGCTCGTACTTTGTTTTATTGATTTCTAACCATGAGTTCGCCTTGCAATATGATCAATTTGAATGTTCTAAACCAGTTCTGGACTGTACCTGTCATGTATGACGTTAAAATTGTCAGATGTAACAATACTACGTTTAACGGTTTTCACATGCGTATCAGATGCTGTATTGCTCATTTTCTAGTTTAAGTGTTTTATCTGGTATTTCACCGTCCATTACCACTAAGGAAATTGTTCCTGAACCAGTTGTGTACTGTTCCAATGCTGTATGCAGTTAAAATGGTTAGATGTAACGATACTAGGTTTACCAGTTTAAGATGCTTATCAGAACCTGTCTTGCTCGTACTTTGTTTTATTGATTTCTAACCATGAGTTCGCCTTGCAATATGAACAGTTAGACTGCTTCTAACCAGTTCTGGACTGTACCAATCATGTATGCAGTTATAATGGTCAGATGTAACAATACTACGTTTAACGGTTTCACATGCGTATCAGATGCTGTATTGCTCATTTTCTAGTTTAAGTGTTTTATCTGATAATTCACCGTCTATTACCACCAAGGAAATTGTTCCTGAACCAGTTGTGTACTGTTCCAATGCTGTATGCAGTTAAAATGGTTAGATGTAACGATACTACGTTTAACAATTTAAGATGCTTATCAGAAACTGTATTGCTCGTACTTTGTTTTATTGATTTCTAACCATGAGTTCGCCTTGCAATATGAACAGTTAGACTGCTTCTAACCAGTTCTGGACTGTACCAGTCATGTATGCACTTAAAATGGTCAGATGTAACAATACTACGTTTAACGGTTTCACATGCTTATCAGATCCTGTATTGCTCATTTTCTAGTTTAAGTGTTTTATCTGGTAATTTCACCGTCCATTACCACCAAGGAAATTGTTCCTGAACCAGTTGTGTACTGTTCCAATGCTGTATGCAGTTAAAATGGTTAGATGTAACGATACTAGGTTTAACAGTTTAAGATGCTTATCAGAACCTGTATTGCTCGTACTTTGTTTTATTGATTTCTAACCATGAGTTCGCCTTGCAATATGAACAGTTAGACTGCTTCTAACCAGTTCTGGACTGTACCAGTCATGTATGCCGTTAAAATGGTCAGATGTAACAATACTACGTTTAACGGTTTCACATGCGTATCAGATCCTGTATTGCTCATTTTCTAGTTTAAGTGTTTTATCTGGTAATTTCACCGTCCATTACCACCAAGGAAATTGTTCCTGAACCAGTTGTGTACTGTTCCAATGCTGTATGCAGTTAAAATGGTTAGATGTAACGATACTAGGTTTAACAGTTTAAGATGCTTATCAGAACCTGTATTGCTCGTACTTTGTTTTATTGATTTCTAACCATGAGTTCGCCTTGCAATATGAACAGTTAGACTGCTTCTAACCAGTTCTGGACTGTACCAGTCATGTATGCAGTTAAAATGGTCAGATGTAACAATACTACGTTTAACGGTTTCACATGCGTATCAGATCCTGTATTGCTCATTTTCTAGTTTAAGTGTTTTATCTGATAATTCACCGTCCATTACCACCAAGGAAATTGTTCCTGAACCAGTTGTGTACTGTTCCAATGCTGTATGCAGTTAAAATGGTTAGATGTAACGATACTAGGTTTAACAGTTTAAGATGCTTATCAGAACCTGTATTGCTCGTACTTTGTTTTATTGATTTCTAACCATGAGTTTCGCCTTGCAATATGAACAGTTAGACTGCTTCTAACCAGTTCTGGACTGTACCAGTCATGTATGCAGTTAAAATGGTCAGATGTAACAATACTACGTTCAACGGTTTCACATGATTATCAGATCCTGTATTGCTCATTTTCTAGTTTAAGTGTTTTATCTGATAATTCACCGTCCATTACCACCAAGGAAATTGTTCCAGAACCAGTTGTGTACTGTTCCAATGCTGTATGCAGTTAAAATAGTTTGATGTAACGATACTAGGTTTAACAGTTTAAGATGATTATCAGAACCTGTATTGCTCGTACTTTGTTTTATTGATTTCTAACCATGAGTTCGCCTTGCAACATGAACAGTTAGACTGCTTCTAACCAGTTCTGGACTGTACCAATCATGTATGCAGTTAAAATGGTCAGATGTAACAATACTACGTTTAACGGTTTCACATGATTATCAGATCCTGTATTGCTCATTTTCTAGTTTAAGTGTTTTATCTGGTATTTCACCGTCTATTACCACTAAGGAAATCGTTCCTGAACCAGTTGTGTACTGTTCCAATGCTGTATGCAGTTAAAAGGGTCAGTTGTAACAATACTACGTTTAACGGTTTCACATGATTATCAGATGCTGTATTGCTCATTTTCTAGTTTAAGTGTTTTATCTGGTATTTCACCGTCCATTACAAGCAACGAAATTGTTCCTGAATCAGTTGTATACTGTTCCAATGCTGTATGCAGTTAAAATGGTTAGATATAACGATTCTAGGTTTACCAGTTTAAGATGCTTATCAGAACCTGTATTACTCGTATATTGTTTTATTGATTTTTAACCATGATTTTGCCTTGCAATATGAACAGTTAGACTGCTTCTAACCAGTTCTGGACTGTACCAATCATGTATGCAGTTAAAATGGTCAGATGTAACAATACTACGTTTAACGGTTTCACATGATTATCAGATCCTGTATTGCTCATTTTCTAGTTTAAGTGTTTTATCTGATAATTCACCGTCCATTACCACCAAGGAAATTGTTCCAGAACCAGTTGTGTACTGTTCCAATGCTGTATGCAGTTAAAATTGTTTGAGGTAACGATACTAGGTTTAACAGTTTAAGATGCTTATCAGAACCTGTATTGCTCGTACTTTGTCTTATTGATTTCTAACCATGAGTTCGCCTTGCAATATGAACAGTTAGACTGCTTCTAACCGGTGCTGGACTGTACCAATCATGTATGCAGTTAAAATGGTCAGATGTAACAATACTACGTTTAACGGTTTCACATGATTATCAGATCCTGCATTGCTCATTTTCTAGTTTAAGTGTTTTATCTGGTATTTCACCGTCCATTACTACTAAGGAAATTATTCCTGAACCAGTTGTATACTGTTCCAATGCTGTATGCAGTTAAAATGGTTAGATGTGACGATACTAGGTTTAACAGTTTAAGATGCTTATCAGAACCTGTATTGCTCGTACTTTGTTTTATTGATTTCTAACCATGAGTTCGCCTTGCAATATGAACAGTTAGACTGCTTCTAACCGGTTCTGGACTGTACCAGTCATGTATGCACGTTAAATGGTCAGATGTAACAATACTACGTTTAACGGTTTCACATGCGTATCAGATGCTGTATTGCTCATTTTCTAGTTTAAGTGTTTTATCTGATAATTCACCGTCCATTACCACCAAGGAAATTGTTCCTGAACCAGTTGTGTACTGTTCCAATGCTGTATGCAGTTAAAATGGTTAGATGTAACGATACTAGGTTTAACAGTTTAAGATGCTTATCAGAACCTGTATTGCTCGTACTTTGTTTTATTGATTTCTAACCATGAGTTCGCCTTGCAATATGAACAATTTAGACTGCTTCTAACCAGTTCTGGACTGTACCAGTCATGTATGCCGTTCAAATGGTCAGATGTAACAATACTACGTTTAACGGTTTCACATGCGTATCAGATCCTGTATTGCTCATTTTCTAGTTTAAGTGTTTTATCTGGTATTTCACCGTCCATTACCACTAAGGAAATTGTTCCTGAACCAGTTGTGTACTGTTCCAATGCTGTATGCAGTTAAAATGGTTAGATGTAACGATTCTAGGTTTACCAGTTTAAGATGCTTATCAGAACCTGTATTGCTCGTACTTTGTTTTATTGATTTCTAACCATGAGTTCGCCTTGCAATATGAACAGTTAGACTGCTTCTAACCAGTTCTGGACTGTACCAGTCATGTATGCCGTTCAAATGGTCAGATGTAACAATACTACGTTTAACGGTTTCACATGCGTATCAGATCCTGTATTGCTCATTTTCTAGTTTAAGTGTTTTATCTGGTATTTCACCGTCCATTACCACCAAGGAAATTGTTCCTGAACCAGTTGTGTACTGTTCCAATGCTGTATGCAGTTAAAATGGTTAGATGTAACGATACTAGGTTTACCAGTTTAAGATGCTTATCAGAACCTGTATTGCTCGTACTTTGTTTTATTGATTTCTAACCATGAGTTTCGCCTTGCAATATGAACAGTTAGACTGCTTCTAACCAGTTCTGGACTGTACCAGTCATGTATGCAGTTAAAATGGTCAGATGTAACAATACTACGTTTAACGGTTTCACATGCTTATCAGATCCTGTATTGCTCATTTTCTAGTTTAAGTGTTTTATCTGATAATTCACCGTCCATTACCACCAAGGAAATTGTTCCAGAACCAGTTGTGTACTGTTCCAATGCTGTATGCAGTTAAAATAGTTTGATGTAACGATACTAGGTTTAACAGTTTAAGATGATTATCAGAACCTGTATTGCTCGTACTTTGTTTTATTGATTTCTAACCATGAGTTCGCCTTGCAACATGAACAGTTAGACTGCTTCTAACCAGTTCTGGACTGTACTAATCATGTATGCAGTTAAAATGGTCAGATGTAACAATACTACGTTTAACGGTTTCACATGCTTATCAGATCCTGTATTGCTCATTTTCTAGTTTAAGTGTTTTATCTGGTATTTCACCGTCCATTACCACTAAGGAAATTGTTCCTGAACCAGTTGTGTACTGTTCCAATGCTGTATGCAGTTAAAATGGTTAGATGTAACGATACTAGGTTTAACAGTTTAAGATGCTTATCAGAACCTGTATTGCTCGTACTTTGTTTTATTGATTTCTAACCATGAGTTCGCCTTGCAATATGAACAGTTAGACTGCTTCTAACCAGTTCTGGACTGTACCAATCATGTATGCCGTTCAAATGGTCAGATGTAACAATACTACGTTTAACGGTTTCACATGCTTATCAGATCCTGTATTGCTCATTTTCTAGTTTAAGTGTTTTATCTGGTATTTCACCGTCCATTACCACTAAGGAAATGTTCCTGAACCAGTTGTGTACTGTTCCAATGCTGTATGCAGTTAAAATGGTTAGATGTACGATACTAGGTTAACAGTTTAAGATGC